>JAJJMC010010614.1:4028604-4073547 GCA_023531435.1 Papaver californicum | reverse complement strand
GCTGCCTCAGGACAGTTCAACCTGGTATAAAAAAAATAAAAGATTAGTTTCCATCGGCCTTGTCAAAAATAAATCTAATGCAGTAAAGACCAACAATTTCTTATCATTTGGAACATTTAAGTAGCACATGACCCAACATGACCCTCTTGTTTGTATACCCACACCGCAAGTGGTGCGAGAAAATCCAAATTCGGTCAACAACCAAAGGAGATGCTAAAAATATACCTGAGGAGAAGCAAGGACTGTCTGAAGTATAGAACACCTTTTGCTGGATCAGACTCAAGCATCTGGTAGATAACTGAAAGAGACCCAATATCATCGACTGAAGACCATCGATCATAAAGTTGCATCCAACAATCAACAGTCATCCAATTCTCAACATGTTCACGCACAAGTGTGCGAAGCTGAATGGCAGCTACCCGCCCCTCAAACAACCTGTATCTAGGAGACAGAGTGAGAATTGCCTGAACATCACATAATGCCGCTCGATAATCTTCAAGAGCCAGATAGAAATAAAACCTAAGCTCCAAGCATTCCAGTGCTAGTTTGAAACCAAGAACCCGGTTTATTTCCTTTAAGGCATCTTGTACGTTTTGCTTCCTCATCTGGGATGCAGCACGATACAAGTAAGGGTAATTAAGTGTAGGGTCCGACTCTGTCGCCTTCACAAGGTCTTCCAATTTCTTTTCACCTTCACAGTAAAGTGATCTCTCCTGATACATCCATCCAAGAGGGCTATGAGAGGATATTACAGAACTGAGTTTCTCATAAGACCAAATTTTGTTGCCTTTGATGGAACCCAATCTAGCTAATCCAGTAACTGAATAAACATGACCTAATGAAAAAGCTGTCTCAAAGAGCTTTTCTGCTTCATCATATTCTTTTCTCAGAAACCTCACACATCCCAGTTGATGAAAGGAAAATTGCCTCTGCCTATTATTTTCCACAGAGTCGACCAATCTTTCCAGGAAACAAACAGTAGTATCGGATCGGGAATCTCGGGCCATTGCAACCTCACTTAATAAACAGTAGAGAGAAAATGATGCTGACCCAGCCATGATCTGTCTCTGATGTTTGTTAGCATTTCCAAATATCTTAACCACATGACCATCATTCAGACAGTCAGGAAGTTCATTCACAAACACTTGCAAACATGACGCTGCAAGGACTGGTGCATTCTCTTCAAGTGCATAATCGATAAGATCCATGGCATCTTGTTTTGAGGAAATCAAAGATGCAATTTTTCTGTCACAGGCATCTTTAAGTCTTTCACAGCAAAATTTATTTGCAAATGTTAAGATCTCAAGCAAAATATCAGGATGAACATTGTTTAAACTGCCTGTCTCACTAAATTCACTGACTATTCTGAAACCCGACAAGGAGATACCATTCTCAGACAAATCTATTTCCTCCCGGAGTGATTCTCTGAAGCAACCATTAAGCATTGCACAGAATGGACCGGATAAGCTAGCAATTTTCTGCTTATCACAGGCTATTTTTAGATCGCCAATTCGAAAGAATACGGTCCTTGAAACCTCTATCATCCCCAGAGTTTCAAATGTTTTCAGTTCAATATCATCAGGAATTTGAGAAGCAATATTTAAAGTACCAAATTCCTGTGTACATTTCCCACAAGAAGCAAGCAAATCAGATATAAGATCCTCTCCTTGTTTCTCATATCTCAACCATGCCCCAAATATAATTTTCTCATGTACAGTATTTGCTTTCTGCCAAGCTGCACGGAGACTTCTCCGTAGCAATTTAACTTCCCCGAGACCTCTAAAAACCTGAAATTGTAGCAAGTAAAGGCTTGATTTCTCATGAGGAAGACAAGTTTCAAGCTCTTCATGTATTTGAGCTAGAACTTCTACGTAATCAGCAGGCTTAAAAAAGGGTAGTATAGGTGGTTCTGGGACCTTGATCAGAGGTTCTCTACATACAAACATTACAAAATAACTCAAGTTCATAAAATGTTAACATAGAAATTGAGGGGAGAAGGGCAACAATAATACTTACATAGAAGAAGAGGCATGTGATGAAGATTTTGAGAGTTTCCCCCTCTCAACTTGAAGCCATGATTGTGGACTTAAAGCATGTACTTGTGTTTCTTTACATGCCTCTGGGAGGAAGAGATTCCTCATTGGGCATAAGAGATTAAATAAATCTCTGATCTCCACAGCTTTAAGTGAAGAAACACCTCCCAAAAACTATCTTTTTTACTCACACTGATATAACAAAGATCTGAGTTTGCTTCGAAGTACGAAATTTACAAGTTCTTTAATAAATCATCACAGCATTCTTTCAAAAATTGAGTAAAACCCTAAGTACTGTAGTAAAATGAAGAATCCAAATCAGGAGGTAAAAGACCCACCACCATGGATGAGGATATATCCCAACCAGAAGAACACCCAAAAGTTCACAAACTCAAGAAAGCAAAAACAAACTATGGACACTTCATAAATGACTACCAACCCACCTAAAGCTTTTTAATGTGGATTTTTGTTAAACCAAATAAAAAAGATTTGAGCTAAATTAAAACATAGAGATTTTTGTTTCTAGCATAATGTTCAGAAACCCATCTATTATAACTTACGGTTGGTTCATTGTTTGATGAAGGGGATCCAAGGGAAACCTCTGAAATTTCACTTCACTTTTGTTTGTTAAAAGACAGTTTTTTTTTTTTTTTTTTTTTTTTTTTTTTTTTTACAAACCTGATTTAGAGGCTCCCACATTTGTAGAGGGCTCTTCGTATAAGACGAACAAAAGACATTTGAAGTAAAATTCAAAAACCCTTTATCCATAATATTTTCATAATGACTAAACTATCCCTGATTAGTTAGTATTAGTAAAATTAATTAGCTAATAGATTAGGCTAAATATAATTAATCTTAAATAATCTTATACTTAATGAAATCAAATCAATTTTTTTTTCTTTTTGGTTTGGTAGGAAGAAAAATTAGAAGAAATGTAAGATAATTTTGTAGGTTTTTTTTTAAAACCCTAGATTTTGATTCAATCAACTAGAGTAGTGAGGTATACCTCTAACTTAAACTCTTGGTCTTTTCATGGCTCAAATTTGATGAAATTACGTTTGAAATGATGATTCTTTTGTGATTCAGAGAATTTTACGGTTGGGTTTTCATGTCGAACTCAACCGTAAACGCCATTTACGGTTAGGTGTTCTTCCCAACCCAACCGTAACCGTAACTTCATGGATGAACACCAAATCGTAACAGTTTTACGGTTGAGTTTTAGCATCGGACCCAACCGTAAATAATCTAAAAAAAAAATTCTTATCCAGGATGATTTTACGGTTGGGTTTTGACAATCAACCCAACCGTAAATACCAATTGTAGTTTTACTTCCAGACAGTTTCAGCCAATATTTACGGTTGGGTTTAGGCTTCCCAACCCAACCGTCAAACATTCTATGGAGCATTGAGTTTAAGGTAAAATTGGGGTTTAAAAAATCAAATTTTTAAACTTATTCAATCATTTTAACTAGATTGAAGGTAAATTGAGTCATTCAAACAAAGAAAAACCGAAAACAACACAAGTACTAGAATCCAATTTTGAATGATCCAGGAGAATTTACGGTTGGGTTTTGGCTGAAAACCCAACCGTAAAATTGATATTCATATTTACAGTTGGGTTTTGGTGAAAACCCAACCGTAAAACTGTCATTTTTTCCTATTGACGGTTTTACGGTTGGGTTTCATCCAAAACCCAACCGTAAATATGAATTTTTTTTTGTTTTTTGACTTGATTTTTCCTTTGCTTGGTTTCCAACTTGAAATTTTTGTAAATAAAACATGGGCTAGACAAATTAAAGATAAAAAATTTCTCATACATTCTAACTAAAGTTATATAATGTATATAATACACCCACAAAAAAAAACCCTTAGTTTGACGCAATTGTTATAATAAACATAGAGTTAGGGAGAAGGAGGAGGGGATTGTCGATGAGTTTGACGAGCTCTTTTTTTGCTCTTAGGACAACGAGTACGAGGAGCAGTACCACCGCCACGAGTACGAGCATCAGCACGACCGCCACGAGTACGAGCACCACGTTGCACATCCTCGGCTTTATCATGTGTCTCTTCATGACTAGGTTGCGGCTCTCTTCGTCTAGTAGTTTCATCTCTTGTACCGGCTCTACTCCTCTTTAAATTTCTTGCCGTCTCATCTTCGTCTGCTTCATGAAGCTTCCCAATTTTGGCTTTCAGGTTCTTCAATTGGTCAGACGTCGTCACATCAACTCTACTTAGGCATGGAGTGATAGACTCTGCCAACGCAAGTGCTTTCTTTTTCACCTTATTTTTCTATTCACATATGAAAATAAAAGTTGGTTGAGTCGTTAGTAATAAATCTTAAAAACATTAATAACAAAAGTAATTTACGTACCAAATTGAAATATGCTTTCTTCCAAAAACCATCTTCTGTGTTGTTTCCTTCAACCCTTTGAAGTATTTTTATAGTTTTTGGATCAATGTTAATGACATTTGGATGACCAAAATGACGATACCAATCCAAGTAATCTTCTGCAGCCTCTTTTGTGCCCGGAGATGAAATTACCTCCTGCATTTGGATTTGGTAATCCGGTTGATAGCGGTTGTTCCAAACCGTGACCGAATGCATTGGGTTGTAGTTAAGCATGATGCTTGGGCCTTCGATCATCGAGCCATTCACACACAATTTAAAGGCTTCGTGTGTTACCTTGGTTTGGACATATCCAGTTTGGCGGAGAGTTCGACGGGGGTTGCACATCACAAACCCAAACGGATGGTACAAAGGCCCGTTGTAGCCTGCCACGTCCGAGAATTGACGTAAATCTTCAACATCTCCAACATCATCTATGTTAATCTTCACATAAGGATCAAAAACAACATCTTCAACGGTGAAAGCATCAATTTCACTTCCCATCTTTGCTATCTGCACTTCTTTATGCTTTGCCTGAGTACCGGTGAAGATGAATTTCTTTCCTGTAGGTCCACCGCTCGACTTCGTTTTAGGAGCCAGGCTCTGAAAGTGATCATAGACCCATGCCTATGAAGATAATAAATATTAATATAAGATAATGCGCAAAAAAAAATCTGAATTTATACATTGAAATTCCAACAATAAATTACCTGAAGAAGACCAGTATTCCCGGCAATATCAGTTCCCCTAACCCTCGAAGCTTTTCTAAGGTTGGCAAGTAGGTAAGACAGGGTGGCAGTTCCCCATGATTACTCATGCGTCTTCTGGAGATCATCCGTCTACACTGTAGAAAATGAGCGTTAACCCTGTTTCCTGAGTTGTCAGCAAAGAAGATGGTCCGAGCATATATAGAAGATATGCTCTGGATGTTCGCATAGCTCTGGTTTTATCTATGACGACCCCATCCTTTTCCAACTGCCGGGTTCCTCCAAACTTCTCCCTAAGACTACACAACAAGATCTTCTTGGTCATACCTAGACCTTTCTTCGTTGTTGCCCCCGGTTTATCTTCACAAGCCAATTTAAACTCTGATTGGGCTTCTCTCTTCTCCCATCCAAGTGTATCTTTGACAAGGACACAAAGATCAGTCCATGACATGTTGTTGTCAAAATCTTCATACACAGATTTACCTTCAACTGGAAAGCCAAAAATTGACTGGACATCATTCAACGTTATTGTCATCTCGCCGAATAGGAGATGAAACGTATCTGTTTCAGGCCAATAACATTCCCTGAATGCTGTGCAGGTGACACTGTCATACTCCAATATCGAATTGGTAATTCCGGGAGCTAACCCGGTACCATTTACGAGAACTTGGACGGCAATACATTCTTCATCTAAGGGCCAATGTTGAGCCCTTTGACGAACCAATTTCTAGATCGCCTGTGTATGATCCTAAAAAGAATAAAAATAATTTTTTTTAACTTGAAGTTAAACAAACGGAAATTTAACAAAACAAGAGAAGTTATTAGATTAATACCCTCGTCTCAGCAACTTTGGCAGCCCATGAATGAGGATTACCAAATAATATAGCAGACCTGTCTGGGGCCTCACCCCAAGGTCTTCCATTCCTCTTCTTAGGACACAACACGTCTTTGCCTTTGGGAATATGCTTCCCTTTCGGTTTTGGATGCTTCTTTGGCTTTTTTTCCTTCAGTCTTGGTTCAGTAGAAGCAACAACAATTTCTTTACCTTTGCCTTGAGGGAAAAATTGTTCTTTGTCCGTCTCTTCTTCCTCACATTGTTGCTCTTGTGGTGGTTCTCTAATCACAAGAGCACCTCCACTGAACACAGGTAGATCTTCCAAGTCTTGGAAAACATTATATTCCTCTTATGCAAGTTGATGAGAACTACCACCCCCTACCTCAAAAGTTGTCTTGTAGCTCTTTCTCAAGCCTCTATTAGCTACCCCTAAATGAACCTCGTGGAGAGGGGTTGGAGTGTGAGAAATAGGTGTTAAATTATTATCATTATTCTTATTATATTTCCTATAACATACAAGCAATACAAGTTAGATCATTTCCAAGCAATTCAACTCAAACAACTTCAATTTGAAAATTTATAATTTTTTACGGTTGGGTTTCACATATAGAACCCAACCATAAATAATAAACATCACCTACACAGGAGAATTTACGGTTGGGAATTGACACTCCAACCTAACCATAAATAATCCTCACCAAAAAATTTAACTAACCAGAAGCATTTACGGTTGGGTTTTCCAATCGAACCCAACCGTAAATAATCCTCAACAATTTTTTTTTTACATACACAAAAATATTTACGGTTGGAAAAATGAATCCAACCCAACCGTAAAATTCAAGTAAAAAAAATTGTGTAAATTTTTTTACGGTTGGGTTCAAAACGAACCCAACCGTAAAATTTCATCTTCATCTCCTACCCTTTTATTTACGGTTCGAAAAATTAATCAAACCCATTCGTAAAATGAAGAATAAACCAGTTACGGTTGAGTTTTCCAATCGAACCCAATCGTAAATTCTTCTGTAAACAATTTTTTTTTAACAAAAAAAACAATCAAACAAGAAAATCAATCACTTTTGGGTTCTAAGAATAACATGGGTTTTGTTCAATACCTTAGATACACCATTGTTTGTTGTTTCAGAGTATGATTTTGATTGTCACCACTGATTTGTTCTTCAATCTCTTGATTAGGTTGAAAAGTTTGATTTTGGTTGGAATCACTACTACCTTCTACACCTTTAGTATGATTCTTCATCACGATTTTTGGAGTTTAATCGACGAAGAATTTTTCGAATCGACGATTAATCGACGAGGAATTTCGATGGAGAAGTTGAAATTGGAAAGGTTGGGTTACGGTTGGGAAACTTTAAGTTTTGAGAGAGTTTTGAATTGGAATTGAAATTGGAAAGGTTTTGTTTTTGTTTAGGTTTTAATTGATTGAAGGGCAAATTAGACTTTTCCATAGATAGAAGGGTAATATAGACATTTAACATAGCCCCTAGGACACCCCTTAACGGATTTTTAGGTCACCCTGTCTCACATTGGAGCCTCTCTACAAATGTGGGAGCCCCTAAATCAGGCTTCTTTTTTTAAGAGAGAGAAATTGAGAAAGTGATTAGAGTGAGAGTGCTAACGCTGCCTTTGGGAAGCAAGAAAAATAAATATAAATAATTATTTAAATTAATAATAATTTAGCATAATAAGTGAAAAAAATCAAGGTGGTCATCCTTATCACACAAAAACTCCTCTATTATGTTGAGATCCATAAAAATACCATATTCTTTAAAAGTGATATAAAAACCCCATTTATTTTAAAATTACGTTAATAAGTCCATTTCAATTTTTAAAAAATACCCAGACTACCTTCCTATACATCTTCTTCTTTCTGTATGAGATATATTGTTTCTCTATCTCTGAATCTCCTTCTCTCCTCCTACTACGACCACGAAACGCATCTCCTAATCGTGCATCAACACCGTCTCCCACCACCACCAGCAGCAATTGAAACTTTCAGAGAACCTGTTCTTGAAGCTTGCTGCGAATTGATGGGAATAATCGATGCAAATCATCGTTTTATGACTGAAACATCATCGAAATTGAACCGAAAGATAAGTTTACTTTCTTTATATCATTTTAACTCAAACAAAACTTCAATCGATCGATTTTGAGTCGACATTAAAATTCAACAAAACCGAGTTTCAATAGTTTCGAAAACCTGAATCGTCGATTTGATCTCGATTTTTTTCCTAATTCATGATCGGAGTATAGATTTGTAATCATCTATACCCAATCTCTCTTTTGAGATCAAAAAATTTGAAAATATTTACCAAAAGTTTTTCTAGGGATTTTAATTGATTTTTATTCAATATCTTTATCTTAATAAAAAACCAGATTTCAAATTGAATTTAGTTTACCTAAAACTATGTTACCCATCTAAAATTTTCGAAATCATTTAGTTTTGATTTTCGATGAAGGCGTGTTGTTAATGATTAGGTTGTTTAGTTTTTTATTTTTTGTTTTTGCAATTTTGTTTTTCTGGTTTTGTTGTTGACTAGTTGTCGATAAATTAAGTGGTGTTGAAAATGTATAAGTTTTCATCCTATTAAAATGACTAGTCTCCACATATTTTCTTCTTTTATTATCTCAATCAACAATACTCTTGTTGAAACAATAATCTCTGATAGATATGGTTTTTTCCATGTTTTTCAGTGTGATAGCTATATGCTAGCAGTAGTATAGTATATATAAAGGACCCTAGTCTGGTGTGGGAATATATGATACAGTAGAAGTAGTTGGATACGTACACTTACTAGCTACGATTATAGCTTCATGCATGTTTGAAATTTGAAGGTTGTGGATGATAAGTCTTAACTGAGATTTATGATTATAACACCATGTAGGTGGTCTAATATATAGTATTACAGACAGACGATAGCGAAGGTAAGTGAATAAACCCAATGGCCTAAATAAATGCTTCAAGAATGTAGTTTTACGTAGAGTGTCACCACTATCATGTATACAAGCTTAAGACAATATTTTCTGATTTGCAAAATACCTATGAGGAGGATACTGATTTGGGTTTCAGCTTCTTTTTTTCCATTTTGTTGAAACCGATTTAGGTTTCATCTAATTTTTGCTAATGTTTGCTAGTTTTTGTCGAAAAAACCAATCTTGTTGGTGATATGATAATTTTTTTTGTTGAAACCAGTTTTGGTTTCATCTAATTTTGTTTCATTTTTTTAAATTGGCATTGGTATTTGATGGATATCTTTGTTTATTTCTCACATAATCTTGTTGTTATTCCTCCTCATTGTTGGGTTAATGCTGCTCATAATCATGGTGTTAAGGTACCCAGAGATATCTGTGTTCAAATTTGTATTGAAAATTTTGTTAATTTTTGTTAAGCGGCAGTGTGCAAGGACCTGAAGTATTGACCTCGAGATGTTTGATTTTTTGTTTTATAGGTACTGGGAACATTTATAGCTGAATGGGATGAAGGAAAGCTAGTTTGTATAGGGCTGCAGTATACAACAACAAGATGCATGGTCGTGAATACAGTGTCACCAAGTCGTCGCAATATGTGTTTGAAGTTCATTCGACATTAACACAAACGGTCAATTTGCAAAGAAGAACATATTCTTGCAACCGCTGGCGCATTAACGGTTTTCCTTGTTCCCATGTTATCCGTTGTATCATGCTGAAAGTATGTCAAATTTTACTTTACAGTAAAGTTCTACCGGGAATCCTATACAAGAGCAATTAATCCTGTCCCCACGGTTGAAAAGCCTACGATTGTGTCTCCAAAATCTGTTGTTCTTGGTTCTGATGCTCTACCACAATCAGGTCGTCCAAGGAAGAAGAAGATAATTCCTAATACAAGTTCAATTCCCAATAAGAAGATGAGAACTTGTGGTGGCTGCCATGTTTTGACTGTCATAATATGCGTCAGATTTGAAGTCATTTCGAATATAATTCATCGACTTTCAGTTTCAGTTTTCGTTCAGACTATTATATGTTTTAATCTACATTTTCTGATTTATTGTTTTTTCTACATTTTTTACAGTTAAACATGTTAATTTTCTGCAAGTGTTTCATGTTTGTTTAATTTTAGATTAAGTTTGTCAGAGTTGCAAGCTTTTATAATTTGTTGGAACCAAAATAGGTTTCATAGTTTGTCACATGCTTCAGTATTTTTTTCATCTCTAATATGATGGAACATTTTTTTGTTCCATCATTTTTTTTCATCTGGAATAAGATGGAACAAAAAATGATGGAACTTTTTTTGGTTCCATCATTTTTGTTTACGTCTGTGATATGTTTGTTCAATGCCTAAGCTTTTAGCCTTTCTGCATTATGTTGAAATACTTTTTGGTTTAAACTTTTTTGTTCCATCAACTGAGATCTTTATAAACATACAAACTGAGATGTTTTTATAAAAGTTCCAACTATTTTAAGCAAAAACTGAAATCGTTATACAAGTACTTTAAACTAAAACTAAAACTAAAACTGTAATTTTTTAATTGCAAACTAAAACTGTCAACTTTAAGTTGCAATTTCGGCCTCATAGTCTGCACCTTTATCAAGGAGGATCTTACATGCCATCTTTGGCCCATATTCTGCACCTTTTATTTTATATGCGCTTCAGACGAAGAATTTTCTTTCAAGAGGCTCTTCATGTAATAGCAAACATGAAGGCCGCAATCATTCCTGAAATTAACAAAACAAGATCTTTAAATTAAACAAAAAAAAAAGAGTGTAATGAAAGAAGTGGAGAGAAGATCTATAAACATAAGTTCTTTAAAAGCACTTACACATCTTGCTGACAACACAAAGGGGTGTTCAAAACGAATTTTTTTTTATGTTGCTCATAACTTTACTATGTAAAAGGAAGGAGTATCAAAACATTATATTTTATAAATAAAAAGTTACAATTGAAATCGACGTACTATATTTATAAACTGATTTTTTTTATAATAGACTTTAGTATCAACCTCTTTGTTTTTTTACAGTATTGGAACAAAGAGATTTCTACAAAAAAACCTTAGAATATCATTTCCTCAAGCTGGACCTTTTTTGTTATATCCTTTTTAGCTTGCCCAATGTTTTCCTTTTTAGCTTACCCTGAAACAGTCTGGTTTCACATGATGCTCTCTTTTTATATGAACTTAACGGCTTTTGTCTTTTTCTTCAATTCATCTTCTTTCAATGTACCTTTATAGAACAGTTTGAAGAAATGCCAAAATGGACATGTAACAAGGGTCTTCATGTGTTGTTCTTTTTTTTGAATTAAAGCTTTTATGGTAAGTGCCTCTGCACACAAATGATGCAACGAGCACCTATACTGTTCTGTAAGTATTTACACTGTTGTTAAACAATAAGTAAACCATGAATAAAAATGATGAAACCAAAATTGGTTCCATCAAAGAAGCCATTAAGTAAAAACACCAACAGAGTTGGTACCAACCATGAGTAAAAATGATGAAACCAAAACTAGTTCCATCAAAAAAGTCATTAAAAACACCAACGAGTTGGTACCAACCATAAATAAAATGATGAAACCAAAACTGGTTCAATAAAAGAAGCCATTAAGTAAAAACACAAACATAGTTTTTTAAATTGAACCGTGAATAATCAAGTGAGCTACAAACAGATGAAAACAAGATGAAACCTAATTATGAATAATCAAGGGAAAACAGATGAAACCCTTGTTATGAAACCGTGAACAAAAATAATTGATTCTTACCTTTTGGAGTTTGTATGGACTTAATTTTATCCATTAACAATCTTACGGATTCAATCCCTCGAGATATAGGAAAGTTAAGATCTCTTGGTAGATTGGCTTTGAACGTGAATAAGTTAACAAGTTATATTCCTTCTTCTATAAGCAATCTGAGCAATCTATTCGGACTATATATTCAAGGAAATCAACGCAATGGTCCAATCCCTCAAGATATAGGAAGGATGAAGTCTTCAACTGTCTTAACTTTGTTTACAAACAATTTCAGTGGTTCAATCCCATCTTCTTTCACCAATTTGACTTCTATGAGACTTTTTAATCATGCTAAAAATCAAATCTCTCGAGAAATTGGAAATCTAAGATCTCTTATTTTTTTTTATCTTTTTTCTAAGAACAAACTAAGTGGTTTAGTTCCCACTTCCGTTAGTAATCTGGGAAATATAACTCATTTATATCTCCATGACAATCAATTATCTGGGTCATTACCAACAGATTTTATAGATCTTGGAGTTCTTGGATTTTTAGGGGAATAGGAAGAAGAGGGTTTAATGGATTTCACCGTTACGGCTGAAGATAACGTTGAACGTAATAAATTCGGTGCATTAGTTTTTGTTCGGTTATTTGGGATGGATTAGAGCAAAAATAGTTTAGACTGTTTAGTTTATTTAAATTTTTTACGTTAGTTTTGTTTTCTTGTGGTTTTTGTAAATAAATGGTTACATCTTTTGGGTTATAACCCATGATCTAATAATGTATAGAAGAAAACAAATTATGGGAAATAAAAAGGTAAATTTATGAGGACTCTAGATAGAGAAAGATTCAAAAGCACATGCACCCTCTCCATCATGCGCATACCTGTTGCCGATACTTTAGCGTCAAAATCTCGCTTTCTGAATTACTATTTTAACCTCGTAAATTTGAAAATCTTATTCCACTTGCACTTTGTTGTAGTTTGTTTGCTGGAGAGATCAGGATTCAGGAGCCTCATCTGTTATACTATATGTTGTTGGTTATGCTTGATAAAATATACTCTATTCGTCGCACAAAAAATGAATCTTTCAATTTTTTTTATTTTGCCTAAATGCAGCTCCTATAACTAATCCTACTCTACTAATGTTAAGGTTAGACCTCAAGTAAGGCTAGTCGAATATATAAGAAAATTGATTCTGCTGAGAGATAGCCCTCGGAGTTTAGTGCAAATCTTTCTCCTCGGTGAAAAGCTAATGCGTTGTCCATGGGTGTTCTACTCTACTATACTACTTGCACTTTATATAGTTAATTCCTTTATTGACTAGAGAGGGCAATCTTGATATTTTATTTTTGTTATGTATGTAGTGAGATAGAAATCTAGAATATACGTTCGATTTCACTCAATCAAACAGTAAACTACAACTGCAAATGGTATAACCAAATGCAAAAAGAATGATGAGAATTGGGAAAAATAGCGGGAAAATTGAGACAAAGTAAAGGTCATCAAATTTCCTAATTAACTTACATAAATTACATTTTAATCTTTTTCTTCCCTATCTACTTTGTAATTATTTAGAGAATACCACTTAATTCTTTTTTTTATTTGATTCTTCTTTAATAAACAATGGAAGAAATCAAATGGAACACAGTGACACCACCACTAGCCATCGGGTATCAGTGATACTCCACTAATCTCCTTTCAAATAATTGATGACAGAAAGTGGCCACTAAAGTTTAGACTTGTATGTTCCTATATTTATTTTCTTCTTTTTTTTCGACGGAGAATATCAAAAAGAGTAGTGAGTATGAGTGTAAGATATCGTCATGTGGATACATCTCGAGATACGATTGCAAGATAATGAATAGATGAGAAGTACGAAGAACAATCCTAAAAACTGATTGCATCCGAACCAAGAGATTTACCACTTCAACTCGGTGAGGACACGTGGAAAACAATTAAAACATCCGATGGTCAAGTATAAAACCAAATCAAAGTATTTAGTGAAGCCAAAAACAAAGTAGGATACGATTATAGAAGGGAAGACGATACGCCAGAATCTCAGAAAGACCATGGATCGGGATGACTAATATCAAAGAGGTCACACCGTACACATCGGATAAGTCGGGAAGATAGACCAGTCCGAGCGATGAAGGGGAGTACTGAAGCACAATAGCTTGAGAAACATTGGAATATATCTTGTAACTCACTTGTCTATAAATATCCAGCTTGTGTAAAGAGTTAGACACGTTTTGAGTGAGCTAGGCTAATACTTAAGAGAGAGCAGTTGAGAGAAGAATACGCTTTTTTGAGTAGAGAGGAAATTGTAATCTTAGAGTGAAAGGGTAAGACTTTGTAACTTCATATCATATAAAAACATCATTCATGTGGACGTAGATCTCTTTAATGGCTAAACCACGTTAAGTTCTTGTGTGTACCTTTATTATCATGCACTAGTTGTTCTCAGGTGTAGAGTTTTATAACCATAAGATCTCTTTGAGTGTAGCTACGAATTTTATGCAGTTACATTTTGATGCTAGAAACAGGGATGTATAAAGAGTTATCTATTTATGTCATAGATCGTGCAACTTAACACTTATTTTTTATGCTTTATGAGTTGATCTTGAGAACGACCTGGTTTCTATGACTCCTTGCTTCAAGTTCGAAAAGATCCTCAAAGCAAAAGCATTAGATCTCGAACAATATATTTTTAATCAAAGTTTTATGTCGGTTTTACGTTATTTTTCCTTGTTTTGTTATTTTTGGTAGCTCTTTTCTCTTTTTCTTGTAAGAAAGCAGGAGGAAAAACCTTATCTCTAACCTCGCAAAACTAGATCTTGAGAACAACTTGGTTTCTATATGATTCTCTGTCAAAAGTTCTAAAACATCTTTTAAAGAGTCGAAAAACTCTACTAATCTAAGGTTTCTTGAAAATTTAAGTTCAAGAAAGTTGAAGAACAAGGTTCATAAGATACTCATTTTACCTCAACAACCATAGGTCTTTTGGAGGCTTAGGTCCATAAGAGCCACCGGTTTCAGAACATATTTCCTTTCTCCGATGGAGAAAATTCACTAAAAGAAAATGGTAAAACTTAAGGTCAGAAAAACACTTCCAAAAATAGAAATGGTTTTTTTCCTTGAAAAAAACGAATTTCCCCACAAGGGAAAAACGTGTGGATTAAGATAGTTTTCGTAAAAAGGGTAAAGACAGACCGTGATCCCTAAAAAGCGTTTTTACCAGTTGAGGAATTTTTCTATCACTATCTTCATATTATTACAAAATTGTCTGAAAAGTTCTCTGAGAAGGTCGTACGATGAACATACGGTAGAATACCAAAAAACTTAGGAGCACGTGCCTCTAGTAGATAGACTAAAGGCATCTATTTTTTTATAGGTAAGACGATGAAGAAGAACCAAGAATTATCGAACGAAAATTTGATTTCCACCCAGCGATTAGTTCGCACCAACGTTGGTGGGAAGGATGGAATCCTTCCGATGATTCCTGGAGAGACATGACCCGATGGACCATACAGGAAGGAATAAATGACTATGACTCAGAGACTGACAAAAATGACAAGGAAAAAGATCCAGTGGAGTTTGAGGGAGACGACAACAATGAGTCTGAGATAGTGATAGGTGTCTAAAACACTTCAAATATTATCAATTGATCATGCTTTCGTTGTTATTTCTCTTGTATTTTGTGTATATTATGCTTGTTTTCTATTTTGTAGATATTTGGAGTCATTTGAAGTGAAAAAAAAGAATTATCAAAAAGGGGCAAAAACGTTATTTCTTGTGCGAGTATTATCGACAACCCAGATAAAGATAAGGGGCGGTTTCCTTTTAAAGTGGTATTAAGGAAGACTACTTTTGGTTCAGGACAGCTAAATTGTGGGACTATTATTTGAAGACTTAAGCAAAGGGGAGCCATGTATCCAATTGATGGGTGCCTAAATCCAGTCCTCTCTCTTAACCTAAATATAAGTCACGAGCAGAAGGACCTCATTTCTTCTTCTTGAATTTGATTCTTCATCGCTGAGCAACCAATGTCTATGTCAAATCCTTGCTGACAGGTGTTTAAAACACCTTAATTAGTATCAATTGGTTATGCTCTCTTTGCTATTTTTTTTTTAATTTTGTTTATATTACGCTTGTTTTCTATTTTGTAAGTGTTTTAGAGTCATTTGAATAAAAGAAGAAGAATTATCAAAAGAAAGGGCAAAATCATCATTTTACATGCGAATGTTATCGACAACCCAGATAAAGATAAGGAGCAGCTTCTTTTTGAGGGAGTATTAAGGCATACCATTTTTGGATAAGGGCGGCCAACATTTTAGAATTATTATTCGAAAGAGTTAAGCAATGGATGCCCTTAGTTAATTACTGGGTGCCTAAATCCAGTCTTATTTATTAACCATAAAAATCTAGGTCAGGTTCTTTCCCTATTTCACTTTGTCGACCAATCCATGGGTGCCAAGAAGTTCTCACGCCTGCAGGTCAAGTGTGACGCTGTTGGGTGTTGACGGTGGTTTGAAAGTAAAAAAACAACAAAAGATAAGGAGATGGGTTTGATGGTTTTAATCGTTTGGTGAGTTTCAATTGAACAAATAGGAGATGGGGTTGTGAATTTTAAGTAGAAGATGATGATTTCTGTAGATGTAAAGTAACGAAGAAGGTGGTGTTGTTTGCTTGTTGAAGAATGTGTCGTTGATAGTTTCTCGAGAGATGAAGAAAGCAGTCAACTGTTGGTTATTGTTGCTGTGAAACCAAGAAAGGGCAGTGAACCATGAGAAGTGGTTCGATTTGTAAGAGTAGATGGGTTTCCTGTTTTGGTTTCAGTCGCAGTAATAGACATGGAAAATGGTGAATCGAATTCGTATTTGGAATTACAAGAACAAAGAAAACAAAATGAGGAGGAAACAACCGAGAATGAAGATCGAGAAAGAAAAAAGTGGAATCAAGTATATAAGGGTTTGTGTGAGAAAGTGTGGTTGTGTTTGAGAAGATTGAAGAAAATATATGGTCGATAGAACGGAGTAATAAGATGGAACTCATTTGAAGATATCAGTGAAGTGAAAATTATTAGTAAACTACCATAACAAAACCTTACAAACTCAATAATGAATTTGCAAGCCTTGAGATTTTCATAAACACGTGTATATTTTCTCTCAAGCTTAATTTTAAGTTCTTAGACAAGCAACATCATTAGACTTAACAATAAGCTAATCCATGATATGATCTTCTTTGAATTATTATCATCTATTAAAGTCCTCGACTTGTGATACGATTGATATATAGATATATGAAAATGAGTTCAAAAGGGAATACCAATCTTCGTCACTTATCTCGTAAAGTTTCTTCAAATTGATGTCTTCGTATGTTCTTCAATTCTTCATTCGTCATGAGTAACTCGAAAAATCCAAAGACTCTACTACTTAATTTATTCCAAACTGTAGCTGATTTTAGTAGGTTTAATAAGGAATTAGTTTTGGCATCTAAAATACAACATACTTGACATACCAAGGTATCTGTATTCAAGCGAGCATTCGCTCTAATTAGTACCTAAGTATATATGATCACCATAGAGAAGGTGATAATCAAGAAGTTCTACTAAAAGTATCGGGCATAAGAGCCTTGATTTAGATTGCTTAGTAATTCCAATTGAATTGGTGAAACTAAATGTGTTATGGATTTTTAAGAATTTGGGTAAACCTAATTTCACGGTTACAAATCCTGTTTAGTAAAATGATACGCTTGTAGGACAGAAACAACCTTGTTGGCCGAAATGATACGTTTAGAGACCAGTGGTATTTAAGGCTTCTTGAAGGCCTGAGGAGCAACATCTTGGTACAATCGGACATGTATACCGTGATTCGGGTGTGTTGTCGTGCAATAGGGTGTAGGCCCAAAGGTATTGTTAAAACGGGCTATTCAACGACTACTCTATGGTTTGGATCTTTAGCACAGCCGTTGATAGAGATTAATCATTTATTCCCAGATGCGTTGACATTTCCGTTTTTTTCGTTCTAATTATTGATATGGGAAGGGATGAAGAGTGTTACATTAGGTAGACGTAATAGTTACGTGTAAATGAGCATTCATTCGAGACTAGGTCCCGAGGATTTTTTTGTTGATAGGTGGTTTTCCTATTAACAAGATCCATATGTTATTCGTTTTACTTTTATTTTACATTATACTGTTTATTTTTATAATTAAATATACCCTTGTACTTCTCTTAATATATATTACTGTTTATTTTTATAATTAAATATATCCTTGTACTTCTCTTAATATATATGCTCGTCCTCCATAAGATCCAACAACGGTTGTCAAGTATAGGTTAGCTAAACGAAAGGTTGGTGGTGTGCTCTATACAATAGCTTTTTCATTTGGTATCAGAACTGGACACGTGAAAGGTCTAAAATCTGTGTTTGAAAGATCTGACCTATAGACATGAGTTCGAGTATTGCACACCCGGTACCTACCGGATTTGGTACTGAAAGGCAGAAATCCATGATAGGACGTGGTCACAGAAGGGTTACATTTCCATGATCTGCCAGCACTCTTGAAAAATTGGTGAATGAATCCACATACCAGATCAGTAAAACATGGAGGAAAAAACAACTAGGATCAAGTAAGGCTGAGATTAGTGACCAACTTGGAGTGATTAATGAAGAAGAGTCAGAAATCTTCTCCCTAACTTGTTTACAAGCTGAGAACAAAATACAACCCCACGAACACTACAAATGAATCTGGGACTAGTTACAGCTTATGGTAGCCTCACATATGTCCATCCCTTGGATGGGAGCAGGTGCCGCTCGGACTTAATTGCTCATTTGGGCTCTGACACTTCATTTGAGGATTCGCGTACATCTCCAAGCTCGTAGAAGACCCACCAAGTTTCTGTTTTATCTCTTAAATCTTCCCCTAGTAGTAAATAAAAGCAGTATTTGAAGAAGCAATGACAGTCTATTATTGTAGTATCATGCATTTATGATTATTAAATAGGAAAAAGAAAAATCAACATATCCAAAACCAATACCTATCTTTGCGCTTCTCTAGATATCTTTGCAAGGATGCTTTTCTGCTTGCTGGACCTTCTGCATAAAAACAGAAGCACTCAGTACACCAAGAATTTTATCATCAATGCGATATGCAATAGTGGCATGTAGAAAAGGTTATATTTCCATATCCAACGGATTAAATAATGGCCATAAGGCTTTACGACGTTAGAGTAGTCTCTCTGAGTTTTGACACATCAAAATGTAACAGCTCTATATGATATGTACAGATTGAAATAGGAAACAACACGTCCAGTTGTTGAGCAGTTTTGCCAGAATTACACTTCATTTCCCAGGGGATTATCTACTGCCATTTTCTTCAGCCCTCCTATTAGGGAATTGTTCTGAGAATTTGTATTACTTCAGTTTACATGCAGGTACATTAATGTTAGTTTGAATGCTAAAGGAACTCATTAATCACATCAGGCTCAAACCCCGACTTGTTAGTTGTTACCTTGCATATAACATAAAAAGTGGTCCATTAAGTATTGATAAAGTTGTACTTATATAACATACAGAGAATGTTCAGAAATTCCAGAGGCAGCAGTAGGATCTCAAAAAACTAAATAAGCCTTACCTGGTTCGGCATCACGAGACACTGTTCCTTCCTCCCCATATTGCCAAGAAATTTCAGCATTTGCTGTGGAATCACAAACACAGTTAGTAGGTAAAGAATCCAACTTTAGCTATTTAAACTACCTATCAAGCATGAGGAACACCATGAATTAGCAATTTAAGGGTGATTTACATAAGGAATCAAAGGATGCATGTTCATTGTGCCTCACTAATAATCTTCGCGACCTATATTGTTGACTTGGAACAAAAGGATCATTTGGTTTGACATGTTAGGATGCTGAATTGATACTAAAGCATATTATCTAGAAATGAACAAATAATCAGGTCCATTCATTTGTAAGGTAGGAGTTATAGAAACTCGAACCTGGTCTGGTAGATGCTGCTTGTAACCGACATGGTGGAACTACTGAAGTTCCAGCAGATAAATCGTCCTCAAGCAAATGATATGGACTTGCTGCAAATTGCATGATAACTCGGGCCTGCACATTCATTAGCCGTTCGATGAAAGAAAAACTATATGTTCTATTCTTCACTTCTACAAGATACATCAAATATCTGCAAAAATTAAACCACAATGCAAAACCAAAATAAAATACACACCTTCTCAACAGAAACCTCATCAAAAACATTCACTTTGCCACTGTAGAAAATTGTCATCTGACTCGCTAGCTCATTTTCTGCACCCATGTTTCTGCAAAACAATTACCAAAAAAGACCATGTTACCCATTTTATACGTGATACCAACATCTCTGAAGTCATCCCAATCTCTTCTTTAAGACAATACACATTTGCAGAGAGCACCAACATGGTAGTTTGTTCAATAACTTGTAAAACTAATTATCCCCTTTCATTTAGCCCCACTATGCTTCATCTTTTGCCCAATTGTGGAGCCTGAGCCACAGAGGACCCACTGAAACCCAAGTTTTCAATCCTTTTTCAGTATGGTCATTCTAAAGCCCAGTAAGACCCGTAACTAGTTCTGGAAAATTATTCTATAGGGTTCTTGTTTTTTCAGTATCTCTGTGGGATTAGTTATTAATCAATTATATAAAACAAATCCCAAACTCCAATTCGAACAGAGTGGTTTAACTAATAATAATCGAAACACAGCTCAAGTTTCAGCAGTACATCAGAGAGATAAACCTGGAAAGAGGAAGAGGAGGAGTGGGGTTATTGCCGGAAACAGGTGAACGACAAGACAAATCACCAAATAACCCGGAAGGATCTTTTCGCCTATGTGAAACCGATTCATCGTTATTAGGTGATGATACTTGGAAATCAGCACTCGTTGTAGTGCTAGGGACCTGCATACAATACGAAAAATTCATTAGAAATCCCCCCCAAAAATTAATTATTTAATATTCATTAATAAAGATTTAGTATCTCTTACTTGGGTTTGTACTGGACTTGAAATTGGAATAGAAGATGGGGGATGAACAGAGGTGTTGTTATTACTACATGCGTCGTCAAATGTAGTTTCTAGCAAAGATTTTAAAGAGATAACTTGTTCTATAGCTTGTGATTTGTTCCAAGAAGGGCGTCTCATACCTGAGGAATACGTGTACGGACAAAAAGAACAACTGACACGTGTAAGTAATTCTTCTTCTTCTTTTCCTGAAATTTAGGTTCTAAAAATATAAAATAATCCGAAAAAGAATAAAATATAAAATGAGGGGGACCTTTTTCTATGAGATATCTCCGGCAATCTTCACGAGTCAGTTGTGAAATATCATCTTCAGTTAGTTGTTGTAAGGGTTTATCAAGTATTGATCGGATAATTGTTGTTTCTCCCGGTTTCATTTCCTCAGATTCCGGCTGTATTCTACCCGGATAAACTTTTGGGAGAGAATACTAGAGAGTAGAGTAGAGTAGAGTAGAGTAGAGTAGAGAGAATGAGAAGATCGACTAAATTTTGCTGATGGTTTCTTTTGAGAGAGAAAATTTTGGCCTTTATCTTTTAGTGGGTGAAGATGGGGGAGAGTGAGGGTGACTTTTTTTTCATCTTCTTTATTCTTTCGGATTTTGCAACGCCGTGATTTCTCAGTTTAGTTGGGGTTTTATCTAATTTAGGTGCACCCCATGCTGCCACGTTTCATGAACGTCTCGTTTTATGCTAAGTTATTACTTGTAAACCCTTGTTGCATTTACCGCAATGACACTGTCCAGTGTAGTAAGTTCGGTTCATGAGTTTTAAAGTTTAAACCAATATGAGTAGAAAATGTTTGAGAAACGATTTTTATGTTAGTGCCTGTGAAATTATAGAAATCAAACCATTATATAAAAACCTTCCTATTTCTATCTTATTTTTTAAGATTTTTAATCCTAATTTCAATAGATGCACTAGAACTCTACCATCCAGCATCGTATAAGGATAGGTCCTCGAAGCGGTATCAGATGGAAATAGTATCCCTTTCATCTTGCTGGTATGTGAACAAGGAAATCATGATATAACCATAATTGTTGCTTTGGTGGTACTGAGTTTGGTTGCACTTGAAGTTGCAGCTTGTGCACTATGGAAAGTATCGTTTAAGGACATGTTCCACGGATGTTACCATATGACTCCCTTACCATCTCGGAGTATATACGAGCTTTTCCTTATGCACTGATGTATAAAATATGGTCCATCAAAGGTAGGCCCCAGTTTGTCCGAGTACTCGTATGGTGGAATTTGTCGTAGGACCAGTTCTTCGGGTTGGAATTCTCATGGTCGAACATTTTTGTTGTATTCTCTTCCTAACCTTTGATGATAATTTTTCAATACTTGAAGCGCAACTTTTCTGTTTTCTTCTAGATAGTCCAACTTTGACAGAATTAGCCCATGCCTCGGTCTTTGTAGTCGAGATCATAACCTTTGTGGGTATTACTGACTCGGTTCATTAAGTTAAAAGAAATGGTGACATGCCTGTAGTTTCTCTTCTTGTTGTGCGATAACCCCAAAGTACATTATGGAGCTGCTCGCACCAACCTTGTTTGTATCCATCCAATTTCATTTTGAGATTTTCAGCCATAATCTTGTTTTTAGCTTCAGCTTGTCCATTTCTCTATGGATAAATGGGTGTGAGTTTGTTTTTTCGAATCTTGAAAGCATTAAACCGATTATCAATGTTCACGCCTTGAAACTATTTTCCATTATCAGATACTATTGTTGCAGGGATCCCAAATCTGCATATGATGTTCTCAAAGATGAATTTGAATACATCTTTATCTCGGATGTGTTTTAGAGCTTTGGGCTTGACTCACTTGGTGAAATAATCCGTAGATACTATCAGGTATTTCCTTTCTTCTGTTCCTTGTTGTAGAGGCCCAACGATATCGGTTCCCCATTTGGCGAACGGGAGTGCAATTCAGTTGATCATGCTTTGTTTTTCTTTGCGAATCGTTGACATTCTTCATATTGTCGAGCCAGATGTTTGGCATCCATATGCATGTAGGGTCAGAAATATCCTTGAGCTTTTGCTTTTTGCGCCAATGATTTGGATGCTCTATGGTTTCCTGCATCTCCATAATATATCGTATCAAGGATCTGTAATCCCTTTTTCCGAGAAAGACATCTTTACAATGGTCCGAGGAATAATTGTGATATGGGACACCATCTATGATTTGGTAGTTGAGCGATGTACTCTTCAATTTCTGAGCAAGCTTAGGTTCTTGCGGAAGTTCCTCAGTTTGCAGATATTTCAAGATGGGTTCTCTCCATTCTTCCTCAGTCTCGGTAATGTCAGTAGATGCAATTTCCTTTATTGGTGCCTTGTCGACCATTGGTTGATATAATCGATCAATCCGTACTTCTTTGATGTTTGGATCTTTGATCATGGTAGCGATGTAAGCCAAATCATTTGCATATCTGTTGTCTTTTCGATAGATGTGTCGGTATTAGAGAATTGGTATATGTGTTGAATATTGCTTGGCTAACCTCAGATATTTCTGCATGACTGGATCCAGTGTTTGATATCTCCCACTAATTTTCTGAACCACCAATTGAGAGTCACTTGTTAATCTAACTTCTGAAATTTTTATTTCAATGATGAGTCTTAGCGCATGAATAAATTCCTCGTACTCAGTCTCATTGTTGGTTGACGGAAACTCCAGCTGAATGCATTGAATTATCCTTACTCATGTAGGAGAAGTAAATACGATTCTGATCCCGGTCCCTTCGCCATTGGATGATCCATCCACATATACCTCCTGTCGTCTCGGATGATATTCTTTCAAAAGGTCGCTGGGATCTTCTCGCTTTTCTTCCATGCCTGATATATCTTCCACTTTGTCTTCTTCAGATAATGGAAAATCTGCCAAGAAGTCGTCCATGACCTGAGTTGGTGATGCTGCTCTCATCTCATATTTGATTTCGAATTGTTTGATCTGAGCATTCCACCTGGATACCCTTCCTACTCGTTGAGCACTTTCTAGGACAGATTGAATAAGACTCTGGTTAGGACCTTGATCGTATGAGCTTGAAAGTAAACTCTTAACTTTTGTGTCACATAGACCAGAGCTAGTATCAATTGTTCCATCTTGGTGTAGTTCTTTTCTGCAAGACCCATCGTTTTGCTAATAAAATAGATTGGAATTTCTTTTCCTTCTAATACCCGAACCAGAACAACACTTATGGCACCCAAGGTTGCTGCCAAGTACACATCGAGTTCTTCCCATCGTTCAAGACTTTGTAAGATCAAAAATTCATCCAGATAATCCTTTATTCCCTGAAAGGCTTTCTTGCATTCCTCGGTCCATGAAAATTTATCCCCCTTTCATAGTTTACTGAAAAATACTTTACATCTATCCGATGATCTTGATATGAACCTGCTCAATGCTGCCAATCTCCCATTTAGTTTATGTACATCTTTTAATGTGATTGGATTTGGTATTTCTCGAATGGCTTGAAACTTGACCGGATCTACTTCGATTCCTTGTTTAGTGATCATATATCCCGGAAACTTTCCTGTTGTTACTCCGAATGCATGATAAGTGCATAATTTACATATTTGGATATCATTTTCTTATGTTTTTCTTAGTTATTTCTCTTGTATTTTGTATATATTATATTTGTTTTAGCTTTTATAGGTGTTATGGAGTCATTTGGAGTAAAAGAAGAAGAAATCATTCAAAAAGGGAAAAATTGTTATTTCACTGGAAATTGTTATTCGCAGCCAACTGTACGTTAAGGTACAACCGACGAAATTCCAAGAAAAATGACTAAAGGCACCTCACAGATTGTTCATGACAATCACATTATAGAATTATTGATTAAAGAGTTAAGTGGGGGCAGCCCCTATCTAAGTTATGGTGCCTTGAACCAGTTATATATCTTAACCTAAAACCATAATTAGGTCTCGAATCTCTCTTTTTCAAAAGCAACTGGCAAATACACCAAAGTTATGCCGCCGGTTAACCCAAATCACAGGTGGGTTTCAAGTCGTAGTTGAGAAGGTTTACTACCAGTGGAGTTGGTGGTGATGGAGAGAAATAAACAAAGATGGTACATCGAGAAGAAATAAAAGAGAGAGAAGCAGTTGGTAATTGAAGATAGTTTCAGTCGAGGAAGGTTAGGTGTTGGCTGCAATAGAGATCCGAGAAAGAAGAGAAGCTCGAGATTTAGTGAGGGGTCTGCGATGGATTTGAGAACTGAACTGTGTCATGGAATAGAGAGAATGGGTTTATTGTTTCTGCCATGAACTGCCAGCGAGAGAGATTTAATATGATGGGTTTTCGAATTTTGGAAGGATTTAGTTGAAACAACAAGAAGAGAAGAGTATGTTGTTCTTGGGTTTGATAAGATTGAGGTGGTAGTTTGAATTTCTGTTGGGTTCGAAAAAAAAGAAGACAACATGACGATGAATGGGTTCAGTTTAAATCCGAGCGAGAGATTGAGATGAATTTTGGGTTTGAATTTTGGTAATCGAAGCTGAGACAGAGAAGAACAAGAAAGAGTTGGCGGAGATGGAGATTGAAGTACGTTTGTAATGGTTGGATTTTGTGTGAGAGCAAGTGGGTTTGTGTATTTGAATATTTAAGAATAATGAGTTTGTTTTAAATGATGAGTTCTTGCAGGGAAGGAGTTAGATGATGTTATGAACACCAACACACCATGCCAGAATCAACAGTCAGAGACGCACTGAAGGTGCTTGTGAAATTGCCTAAGAGAGTGGCCGTAAGTTGAGAAGAGTAGAAGTTTTCCTGTCAGTTTCAAAAAACTGACAAGCTTATTTGAGGCCTAATATTCTACTTTGGGCTTATGAGTGTGGGCTTCTTGTGAATCTAATTTTTTTGGTTGTATATGGTTGGGCGTGACTAGATTTTAGAAATTGAAAAGCTAGGGTTTGGTTAGAAAAGAGACTTCTATTCTTAAAGGGATTCTATAAGTGAGAGAGGCTATAAAAGAGCAACTTCTACAAGAGGGAGACATATTTAGGTTTTTACCTCTTCTACTTCTATTTGTAGGTTTGTGCGGGAAGAATTCTCACATCTAGGGTTTGTAATTTCTTTTTTTCTTCAATTATGTAAACTCCAATTTATGATTAGATAATTTTATTGTTGGTTAGGGAATAATTGGATTTCTCAAACATGATTCTTTGAATTAATACATTAATTTTGTCTCAATATTATCGATTATGATTCACCACAAATATCTCATTGATTGATTGTTTGTTTGGTTAAGTTACAAATTGATTGAACTCACATTCATATCTAAAGCTAATTTAGGGTTTATTATACGGAAAAGTGATACTCCTTGAATACAAGTAGCATAAATATGGTTATTGCTTGTAGTGATACATCCTAGTAATCATATGTGACTCATGACCTTTGTTAAATTGAATTAGTGCGCTTTCCAGATTAGACTAATTTCATGAATCTTAATGCTCCTCGGGAATCAAACTTGATTAGTGCTTTTACACGTTAGGTTGTTCTCTTGGTAGAATTCATATTCGCATCTTTTTAATTTGTTTTTTGATGACTTGAGAAAATTTGCGGGATATTCCTGCGAACAAGGTATTCTAGGGATTTTGATGAACCGAGATTAAATATCAATTCTAATTATTAATACAAGAACATGTTTTGTGAATGAAAACAAAACCTTATCAAATATTCTCAACTTATTGATTCTTTTCTACAATTTTTTAGCTTTCTTAATTAGTTTAATTTACTTTTATTGAATCCGAAAATTCCCCTCGTTTACATAAATTTTTGAAACATATAACAACCAAGACCTCCTCGTGGGAACGATCCTTTCTTACCCTTGCTTCATAATAAATCATAAGTAGCGAGAAAGTAATAAATAATTTTTGACATGCAGACGACCACATCAATACACATTTGAAAGGATTCACCTTCATGTTGAATTTTCTGAGATGCATAAAAATCTCCCTCAAGTCTTGTATATGACTTTCTTTCCTTTTGCTTTTTACGAGCATGCTATCCACATAGACTTCAAGAGTTTTGTGAATCTATTTATCGAATATTTCATCCACTATTTTCTGATATGTCGCTCCCACATTGTTTAGTGCAAATGGCATCCGAGTGTAGCAGTGTAAACCTCTTGGTGTGAATAAGGTTCTGTTCTCCTAGTCCTCTTTGGCGAGCATTTTCTGGTTGTACCCTAAATTGCCGTCCATGAGCAAGAACATGTCATTGCCCGATGTCGAATCCACAAGTTGATCCAAACTTGTTAAAGGAAAGCTATCCTTCGGACATGCTTTGTTCAAATCGCTAAAGTCGATACAGATCCGAACTCCTTTATTCTTTTTTGGTACGATTACCATATTTGATATCCACTGAGGGTAAGTTCTTTTTCTGATTATTCCTATTTCTTTCATCTTTGTCAGTTTTTTCTCCACTGCATCATGATGTACCAATGTGACTCTCTGAATCCTTTATTTGAACGGTTTTGCCTTTGGATTGATCTTGATATAGTGACATGCAACTTTAGGATCAATACCAGGAATATCAGTCATTTTCCATGCGAAAACATAGACAAACTCCTTCAATAAACTGACCAGTTCTTCTTTTTTCCAATCTAGACTATTTTAGGCTCGACTTCTGTTCCGATGTTTATTTCTTGAGTAGGCTTTACTGCGGAAAATGTAGGTTTTGGATCTCCCATCAGAGTCGCATTAGGTAATTGCTATGCTTCCTCAGGTTCCTCTGAATTGTTTTCTTTTCTCCCATTGAAACTTCTTTTCCTCCTGTCCTGAATTCTACATGCTTGTTGTAATACTCCTGCCTTTCTTTCTAGAACTTTTCTTCCCTAGTTTTCTTATATACTTCCTTGACCATATTTTCTTTCCAAATTCGGCTTTACGTCGGCCTTCACACAATCTCGTGCATCCTTTGGATCTCTCAAAATTTCCATTATTCCTTTTGGCGATATGAATCGAATTCGCTGATGATACGTGGATGCCACTCCCTTGATTCTATGATCCATGGTCTTCCTCTAATAGCCTGATATGGGGATACCACATCTACCATACAAAAGGTAGTGACTACTGCCATGGTGCAAACATGAATTATTAAAAAGAAAACCATTCTCTTGAATTTGTCGTAGAACAAGATGTCTAGCGAGATTCCCCTATCGACAAGTGTTTTGGTGACTGCCCATTTTCCCATTTTTAGTGTAATCACTAAAGGATCGTTGTAGTTTTTTCCGTTGAGTGGAGTATCTCTGGATGAGAAAGAGATTGGTTGCATCATCCAGTCTTCTATTGGTGGCTCTATTGTAACGCTGTATATTTCTCTTCCATCTCGGTCTCGTTTGTGAATTCGAAACAAGATCTTCTTGTGAAAGTCATATTCTGATGTGTACGAATGTATAATGGAATTTTTGAGATATAAGGTTCCTGGCTTGATCACGATCTCATGTACTGCGGGTTGCTCTTCTGTATATCCATATTTAAATGATACTTCGAAGAACTCATACAACTTTCCTTTATCAATAATATCTTGAATCACGAATTGTAAGCTCATACATCGATCAGTAGGATGGACTCGATATCAATGGTAAGTACAATAATCACCGCTATCAGCTCCAATTCAAGATTAAATTCCCCTGTTTGATGGATAATTGACTTTGTATTCCCTCCTTACGATTTCGTCGAATGCCTTGCTCATAGGTGCATTGAGTTTTGTGGAAGTCTCATTTTCGAACCTTCCTCGCTTGATATATGGAATCCATCCTTTATAACCATTGTTCCTCTTATATGGCATTGCTTGATTGTCTTGTTGACCTGATTGTTGATGGTATGTTGACGATGATGATGGGGCTTCATATAATGTTACATATGAACTCCCCTAGGTGCAGGTATTGTGGGTTAACTTTTTTAAATCTCTTCAAGTCCAATATGATGTTCTTGAAGGGCTCATATCTCATTCATTATGATTGGAAGGGTATCGGTCATTGCTACGAAGATCTAATCAGTCTTGTTCAGCGAGTTCGAGAACCCGAATATTTTGCATTTCTGGTGAAACTTTTCCGATCCCATACATAATTTTCTCCATCCGACCACCAAAGAAATTAGCGGTTCTCGGGGTCTTCTTTTAAAAGCAAAGAGTTTATCGAGCCCGGGATGGGTATAATGGTTGTTCATGTAAGCTTCGAGAAATGCTCCAGATAATTCTCTAAAATTATTGATTGATCATTCAAATAAGGCATCATACCAGGCCAAAGCTTCTCCACTTAAGCTTGTATGAAAATATTTGTACATAACCACATCGTAGTCCTCCCAAGCGAGAAATGATAATTGATAGGACCTGACATGCTGGACATCATCTTTCCTTCCATTGAAGATGGTGGGAAATGTTGGTAACAAGCATTTTGGTGGCATGGGATCGTAAAGAAGATCATATGACAATGGTGATCTTTTGGCCTCGATCATGATCTCGGTTAATCTCCATGCTCCTTCTCTACCTTTGGATTCCTTTACCATGTTTTCCAAATCGTTTACTTTCTTCACCAGTTCCTCTCTTTCGACAATGTCAATCCCGCTTGCATTTTTTGAAAAGTTTGCTCATAGGTTATTTATGGTCTGAGTCCGACCATGATCTTCCTGATTCTTTCTCTTGGATTCAACATCGTACATTATTTTGGCTTTTAACTTGTTATTTTCTCGGATCAGATCCAGATTCTTATTCATTATTTCCTCAACCAACTTATCTTGCTCTATTTGTTTCTTTATAACTTCGGCGAGCATGGCCTCCATGCTTCCTTGATCAGAGAATACATCTTTCCCCTTATTTTTGGCGATCCATTCTGTTTGTTTGGATCCTTTGTGTTCTCATCTCGCCCTTCCGGTTCTTTTTCCCGATCTTTCTTGTTCTCGTTTCCATCATCTTCAAGTCCATCATTTCTGGGAATTCCTTCTACGCCCTCAGGGATTTCTCCATTTTTTTCGTTTTCTAGATTCGTAGCTTGTACTATTTTATTAATTTGATGTTCGATTACCTAGTCTCCCATGGTTCATGCGTTCCTTCGAATGCCTCTTCCTCTTGTCGAGATGGTTCTTTTAGCGAATACGATTTCCCTCGGGATCGTTTGATCTTTGGTGGTAGTCTTGACTAGATATTTCTTATGCGAAATTGATAGGTGCATAATTTACATGTTTTGAATATCATTTTCATACACATATTTGCTAGTTTTTTATGTAAATTACTTTGTATTATTGTTACTTTTTTTTTTATGTCTCCTATTAGGTGAATCATCAAATAGGAAGTGGAACTTTTCCAAATTCAGGATTTTTTCACACCATGTCAAAGAAAACGAGAAAACAAAGCTAACGTCGAAAGAATGAAGTCGTTCTGACTTCGTCTAAAGAAGATATGTGTGAAAAGGCGAAGTACAAAAGCAAGTCGTACATACTTGGCCGACTAAACTCCAGAAGAAAAATAAGAAAAAGACCGATAGTAGTTCATTCCCGGACGACTACGGAGAAGGCTAGTAGATCATTCCCGGACGACTACGAAGAAGTCTAGTAGTCCAGATCCGGACTACTACGGAGAAGGCTAGTAGTCCAGACCCGGACGACTAGGAAGAAGGATAGTCGGCAGACTTGGCCGACTGAAATCCAAAAGAAATTGGTTTTCTAGTCGCTTGGGAACGACTGGCTAGGATGGCCGACCAGGCTCGGATGGTTGCGGATTTTTCTCTTTTATGCACAGGTTTGATATTTTTGGAACCTATTTTGACCGGGATTTGAGCATGGGTTTTATTATATTTAAAATAATATATAAGGGACACTTCTAAGGAGATTGGAGTTCTGGGATCATATCATATCTTTTGAGGAGAAGAGAAGAAGCTTTGGAGTTAGAGACTCTTCTACAACCTAGGGTTTGCTTTACTTTTCTACTTATTATTTTTCCATGGATTTTAAGAAATCCATGAGTAGCTAAACCTTTAATATTGGTTAAGGATGTAGTCGGATATCATAAACATGCTACTAAATTAATACATTAGTTTTATCATCTTATTCAAATCATTATTGTCTTGTTCTACTATTTATGATCGCCAAGTATGATTGTATGAATGTTTGTTTATGAGTGCGACTAGATAACCATGAATGCATATCTATTGCTAGACTAGGGTTTTGAGATACAAAATTATTGACGAACCTTGTCATAAGTAGCATGATGTGATTACCAATTGTATTCAAAACCTTTGTGTGGTTGCATGTAGAAGCTTGACCTATGTTAAATAGATTACTCGTAATATATCTATTGCATTGATTAGCCTAATTCATAGAACTTAAAGCTCTTGATGGATTAAACTTGATATCACGTTTTATTAGGTTGTTCTTTGAGTAGTAATTACATATTCATCGTTATGATATGTGATGACATGAGGAATTTTCTGGAGTATGCTCTCGATGGGATGTTCTAGGGCTCTTGATAATGAATGATTAAGTGACAACTCTAGTTATTAGTGAAAGTGCATGTATTATGATTGAAGATGAACCCTTAACCATTAATCTAAACCTATTGATTCTCTTTACTCATTATTTGTTAGTATAACATACATGAATTGCAAAATTCCCCCAGTTTACTTAAGTTTTCAATTACGAATAACAACCCATGTCTCCCGATGGATCGAATCCGTTCTTATAACTATACTCTTATTTATAATTGTGAAGTGAAAGAACTTAAAATAATTTTGTTTGGATGACAACCGACCAAAAATCAAAAATTACCTGGAAGGTGGACCCTACCGATTAGTTAATGAGATTCCTGACTATGTTAATACCACAACTGTCTTGTATATGTATAGATCTGTCTTTCGCTTTCATAAAGGGAACCTTCGACAACAAATACTGTCTTTTCTCAAAAAGTCAAATTTAGATCGTTGAAACAAATATTTAAGAATATTTTTTAAACTTGCTGATATTTTGTAATGAAAATCTTTGTAGTGATGAAATATATGCTTAAGAATATGAAGAAAGATTATTTGCTGCTAAAGATCGATAATAAATATGAGATGTAAATTCCTTGTAATAAATGTGATTATATTCTCCTTTATCCAGGAAGAGCTTTTAATAGTTTTTTTGACGAGAAAAAATAGATCCTTTGAAGATCTTTTAACTGGTTTTTCGATCTAGAACTCTCCATTTATCTTCTTAAAAACTCTCAGATCAACTTATATAAAGTGAAAAATCCTTAATATGGATAATCGAAAATCTTAAGGTGAATAACTGAAAACCTTAAAATCTTTAAGATAAATAACTGAAAATCTTAGAATAAGCGACTGAAAACCTTAACCATAGGCCAGGTAAGACGAATCTCTTTAATCAATCCCTGTTTCTAGTGCCAAACTGTAGTAGCATAATTTCCTACTACACAAATTATGCAGATCTGACTATCGAAATATGGATGCAATGTAATTATTAATGAAATAAAGCATATAAGTAAAGCATGATATGTAAACAGCACACAAGGTTTTTACGTGGTTTGATTGTTAATGAAACCTACGTCCACAAATTTATGATATTAATTATGAAGAATAAAAGATGGTATTTGATTTGGTTGCAAGTATGGTGTGATTTTTCTCTCAAATGATCTGGAAAATATGTTTCTTATCTCTTTCTCATACTAGATGTATCTCTTAACTCTTTTTGGGTCTTTTCTCTCTCTATTTTCAGCCTGCCTTAAATGTGAACATGTAATACCCGGTATTTTAATTTATCATTTCGGGTCGGGTTATGCCCGACTTAGTTAACATTGTTGTCTAGGTTGAAAAATATATTCATCTAATTAATTTTAACAAGTAAATAAAATTAAAAGAAATTGAAAAGATTATTAAAAATATTAAAGAAAATAATAAATATAGGATTTAATATTAGTATAAGGTTTATAAATAAATAGGGAAAAAGGTATTAGAAAAAGTAAGGAAATCAAAAGCTATGAAGAAGGAGAAGAAGATGAATTTGAGCTAGGGTTATTGAGGAAAATTAATTAAGAAAATCAATAGAGAATTGATGAAATTGAGGTAGAATGCGAAACCCTTTCTCTTTTGATGATTTTCTTTGAGTGTTTATTCCCTATGATTTTGAATTGTTAGGGTTCCATAATTTATCAGAATAAATATGTATATCTGATTAATGATCATGCTTCTTATAAGGTATATAACATGATTATTTATCATTGGTTAAAATTTGAGGATAATCCACCGTAAATCCACCGTTAAATGTTTGTTTTAAGTTAGATAATCTTATCTGAAATTATGGACAGTTTCACTTTATCACGTTTTTGATCGATTTAGGTCACCTTAATGATGTTAGAATGATTTGTAATTTCAAAAAAAGTTACATCTATGTATGATATATTTCATTATGATTTGGATTTGTTCAATTTTAGGTTATTATGAATTTACCGTGAATTGTTTTAGTAATAATATACAATCTGCCCAGTTTTTAGGGTTTTATTGTAAATTCAATATCTTTTGTTTGAACCGTTGGTTTGCTGTGAATTTTAAATATATTGTTGTTGATTTATTCATATAGGTTTCTTTAAAATTTTAAGACGATCATATAGCATTATCACTATGAAACATATAATATAATATTAATATGTTTGCAGTTAGTTTGTTTGATTAAAACCTTAGGGAAATTCATATTGTTTGTTCATATGTTGCTAAGCAATGGTTGCTTGTATTTTTTGTAAAAATGATTTACAAATTGGAAATGAGTTCATGTTATACCGTTAGATGGAACGGTTCCATGCTAACGACGGGTAATGATCCCCGAGAATAAAACGAGTAATGATCCCCTAGAATTAAATGGGTAACGATCCCTATGTAGGAACTTATGTTCCTGACCATCGACGACGGCTGTCCGTGCCGGATAAATGATAGGTGGAGTAAAAACCAAAGACATTCGTACCATGAACCCATGTGTTGAAATATGAATTGCATGATTTGTTAGAAACCTTAATTATTGGTGTTGTGAGTTCATGAGTTAAAATCTGAATTAGATGATTAGTTTGAAACATTATTGGTATTGTGAACTCGTACATTGAAATATAAATATGATGATTTGATGAGAAAGTTATTTGCATTATGAGCTTATTTGTTGAATATGTTATTGATTCCTCGAAGTTGTGTTATATTCTTTTGTTATATGTTGTCTTTGATTCATCGATTATCTTTCCGCATCTTTTGAGAATGGGAATGCATACTATTGAGCCGTCATCTCACCCCAATTATCATTTCTTACAGATTTCATGGAAATTGGAAGAACTAAGAAGTTAGTTAGCTTAATGATTGAATTATTCTTGTATTACTTGAATTGTAATTTGATTTAAAATGTTTGGTTGAAAATATTGTGAACGATGATTAGTGGATTCATATGCTTAAATTCATGTTAGTTAAAAGTTTAGTTATACTTGATATGAAAAGTAAATTAGTTAAAATATATATGCATCAGTCTCGTTCAAACCCGTAACGCCTTGAGTTCAAATCTCCATATGGGTTTGAGCCTAGTACGGAAATCGGGGTGTTACAGAACAAATTACCTTCTTTTATAGCGCACATTGATCTCGGACAGCTCGGATATCGAGTAACATTTTGTCTTTGATCTCGGAATCGGTCACGAGTATCTCGCTCAACCAAACCGATTTGACATATCCTTCATTGACACCTTACTATCTACTTGGTCTTCTACTAGTTGACTAGTCTGACTTCATATTTAATGCTTTCAACGATCTTTTCTATCTTCACCGTTCATTCTCTCTTCTGTTTATACGTGTCTCTATCTCTTTATCCGGGAAAATGCCTCGATTACAGCAAGCACGTGGGTGAGATGATCCCATGCTTTTTCATACTCATCTTAATACATTGCTTCCTCTTCGGAAATCTTCCACGTGTACCATATATTTTCTCCGTTTACAGTAGCTTAGTGTAGTTTCCAAACTTATAGATAGTAGCTTAGTCTAGTTTTTGAACTAATGGCGAAAACGATGATGGAATTATATATAGTAGTGTAGAACTTTTGGTGGAAACAATGCTGGATTTATGGATAGTAGTTTAGTTTCCGAATTTATGATAAAACAATGATGGTCTTCATGTTTTTGATCCATTAAGAAGTACAAGGAAAGTGTACGATACGTTGCACATATGCAAATCCTAGTTTTTCTCTTTGACCTCAAAATTTAATAAAATTTTTGGAGAACAAAATATACAAATATCAATCAAAAATAAATATATTAAAAAGTGAAAATTTGATACTCTTATTTTTGCTCGTTGTATAGATAATTTTAAGAGCTTTCCGAATATATAAAATTTTCCAAAATCCGATTTATAGTTTGAAAAATATGTCAATTTTTAAGTTTTCGTCTTGATTATTATAAAAATGGCATTTATTTTGTAAATATGAGAAAATCAATACAATGGATAATTTTAAAAAATCTAATGAATGTAATCAAATAATCCACACGGAAAAATTAATTTTATATCCAACTGTCGAATTTTGATCTTGGAAAATCTAATGATTGAATTTCATAGTTAATAAAAATTAGTTAGTGTAGTGTTATTCTCATTAAAAAGGGAGGGGTTAGCACCACTATTCCATCTTAATTCTTTGAGAATGGCAGAAACATTGATGGTCTTCATGTTCTTGATACATCTTAATTGTTTGAGAATGGCAGAAATAACGATGGTATCCATGTTCTTGATCCATGGCGGAAACAATGTATGGTCTTCATGTTCTTAATGAAGACAAATATTACCACCACCATCCCATCTTAATGGTTTGAGAATCCCATCTTAACAGTTTGAGAATGTTCAAATTTTCTCTAATTTTAGAGAAGATGATCAAAGATAAAAATTGAAGTATTATCACCACCATCTCATCTTATTGAAAATGGTGATATTAAAATATTTGGTTGCCACGTGGAGTAATCCTAGGGCGTGAAAGACGGAAGAAGATAACACCGAGAAGTATGGGAAAGAAGTTGAAAAGTTACGACCCGTGTTTTGAGATATCTACCGCCAGCATCAGATCTGGAAACGTGGAAAGCATCTTCAGTACATCAACGGACACGTTTGAATTAGGGAACATGGGCATTAAATGCAAAAGACAGACGTGTAGAGTTGGATTTTTTCAGACTCGGGCAGAGAGAGACGACAAGACATCACAAGAGGCTTTAGAGTTTATACGAATGGTAGAATAAAAAGAAGACATACAAGGATCGAGAAAGACCCGAGCTTAGATGATGATTCTTCCGAAGAACTAAGTACGACGTACACGAGCATAAGCAAATACTCGTACGAGTAGGAAAGACATGATAATATTTCCACGTAGGATATGACATCAAAAAGGATAGAGTGTGTAGATTGCAAAATGTAATGTATAAGCAGTTTTGTTTATAAATACTTAGACTGTTTCCAGATTGAGACCAAGGTTTTTTCTAGACTAAGGGTGGAGGCATAAAATTCCAGTAAGGAGAGATTTAACTTAAAAGCTTGTAATAACCAGTTTTACCATTAATAAAGTTTCTTTATTTTTCATGCAATCTCTAGGTAAGAAATCCAAAGAAGATACTTACCAAGCTTATTAACTTTTGTTCAACATTATGATCCAGTGAACAACGTTTCGTATAAAGTCATAGTTCAATGTTATTGATCCATATTATTGTGTAGCTAGAAAAATGGCTACTACAATTTGACGCTAGAAACAGGGATGAAGATAGATCTGTCAAGTAAACCTTGTGGTTAATTGTCATTAGCTCTTGTTTTTTCTATTGTTAGTTTCAAATAACCCGATTCTCGGTTCATCTTTCATCATCATTTAAAACCCTAATAACATGCCCAAAAGTCAACTCATTCTTAGTGTAAGATCGAAAGAGTAACAACATATCAACAATATGTTTGCGTACGCTCGATAAAGACTTATAAGGATTTGAAGCAGAGATTTGAGCATAAGAGGGACTTTAGAACATCTTCTTCATTGTTAGAATATCTGAGTTTAAAACCTGTGAATTTATTGAATCTTCAAAGAAAAATATAGATCTGGTTACAATTTGCAGTAAAACCTCATTTACTTTCAAGAAATGCATCTTGGAAAAAAACCTTAGAAAAGAAGAGGTGGAAAAACCAACCTCAACTTGACAGAAGGGACCACTGAAAATGGTGGCTCAGGTGTCGACTAAAAGTTTTCTTGTTTTCAAAGAAAAATCTATTTTGGGAATGTTTTGTGACAAAAGCGAAGTTACATTCATGGTTTAAAAAACACTTTTGGTATTATCTGTAACTAACTTCTCAGAAAGAAATTCAGTTAACAGGGACAAAAATCAGTCCTGAGTCTGACATATCAGACGAGGAGGGGATGGCGCAGCCTTTTTTATTTTTGTCGGATTTTGGGAAACGTGTACAAATAAAGAATAGCTCAAAACGCGGAATAATAAAACTGTTTTTTCCTTTTATGTGCTCTAGGTGAATGATGAATACAAAAGAAGAAATAGTAAGGATAAAAACTTACAAGTGAAAGCACAAAGGAAATAGGAATGAGACAAGAAGATATGATGTAAGAGAGATAACGAAGATAATGAGGCGCTAAAGGAACCAAAGGACGGCGAAACAATGAAAGAAGACGAGGTCAGAGGCAAAGACGATGACATACCAGAAACTCCACCAGCAAGCGTGAATGACAAAGTTACCAACACTGGAGAAACCACAACAGTAGAGGAAACTGTAAAAATCCAAAAACAACAAGAAGAAAAGATTCACGAATTGGAGGCGAAGAACCAAAGTCTAGAGCAGGAAAATCGAGATATCTGAGGAAAGATGGTATGGGAACGAGTCTACATCTGCGAAGACAAAATGGCGAAGGAATCATGAGATCTGGATCGTAAGCATGTACGAGGGAGAAAGTACAAGCATAAAGAATGTTACGAAGAGCCTTTCGAAAAGAAAGAAGAAGAGTGAAAGATGATAGATAAAATGGAGGCGATGTATAATGAGATGCGAGGTCTAAAGCAAGGAAATAGTCACTCCTTGGTTATGACGAATTAGACCTAAAGCTTGCGCTGCTTTTTGGCCCTGCTACTCTACTAAGTCCAAGAAAAAGAACTATAGGCATCACGAACAATAGCGCTTTTTGAGGATGTCTGTCATCCGACTGGGTCCTTTCTTGACACAAGTTTCCGTAATGCTAGAGCTATGGAGAATGCATCCCATTGATGCGTGAGACGATTTGAATTTATCCAAGCCCTTTCTTTACATCTATAGGGGACATGCTCGTCATCGAGGATTTTGAAAGTCATCCATTTATGAAATTTAATCGCTTCTTGATCCACTCACCGGTATTTTCTTAAATTCACTCCCATAGCAATCAGATGAACTTTATTCTTAAATTCACTTTCATCGGTCAATGCTACCTTGTTCATAAAGAATTTTCTTGCGAGATTGAGAGAAGACTTTGAGCTTTCCTTCCTTTTGTTCACCTGTTCACGAAGGAGTTGATGCAAACCCTGTTCCTGCCAAAATGCTCGATTCCAGGATTTACATCCATCTTTGACGGAACCACCAATACAATGCGATACATCCGAGCATACAGAAGATCATTGTTTCCATGGAGCGAACGCGATGTGGTCCTATGCAAATTCTTTCCCTCTAGCATAAAAGAAGAAGCTCTCGCATGGTTCCTTACTGCCAAAGTGATCCATTGCCAGTTTTGAGGAGCTGTCTAAAACCTTTTTGGAGGCCTACATGCGTAACAATATGTTTGCTGAGGCCAGGTGTTGATCGAATCTATGCACTTCGAAAGGGACAAGATGAAAGTCTGTGAAGTCTCGTGAATAGATAGAGAAAGCTATGCGCCGAAGTAATAAAGGTTTCTAAGGAGAATTAAATCCTAGGCTTCCTAGGAAGCCTTAAGAAAGATGATCCGATCTTCGTCAAGCTATTTAACAACGTCCCAACCAAGATAGGAGCTCTGAGTGAAATCCAAGATCATTACATCGCGCTGGAGGAGATACAAGCATCAGCAGAAAAAGCACCATCAAATACAAGAGATGTTCGAGCTAACGTTGTAGAGCCAACCTCAACAATCCAGCAGTTTCGAAAAACCAGATAAACATGCCACAAGCACAAGGCAACTTTACACCAAGAAAATGAGGATATGAACCTCACTATAGGTTCCAAGGAAGAGGAGGAGGACGTATTAACACATGGAAAATGCCACGATTTGAAGACAAAACATACATCACTTTTAATGCATCACCAGGAGAAATTCTTATTGAAATGGAGAAAAGAAAAATGCGATTTACCCCTTCAATCGAGGAATAATGCCCCTTATCCCAAGTCAAGATCGTGGATGGTACGAGTTCCATAGAAATACATGGCATGCTACAAACAATTGTCGCAATTTGAAAAACGAAATCCAGCGCCTAATAAATGAAGGAAATCTGCAGAAATTTGTCATCAAGCCCAACCAACATAATCAAGTCCACTATGTCACTATCGGAGGAGAGAACCCATACCTCGGATGCAAGACCATCATACATTCCGAAGTAACAAAGCCAAATTTTGAAAGTACGATCATGACAAGGATCCACAAGCGAAATCGCCAAGGTGAGGAAATTTCAATGTTGCTACAGATGGACTAATGGAGCCTGGATGATGCATTGTTATGCCAAAGATCCTGATAGATGGAGGAAGTTCGGTCGAAATTCTCTTCTACGATACGTTCAAGAAAATGAGACTGGCAGATGAAGACTTGCTTCCATCAACCTACACGATCTATGGATTCAATGGGGCAGCGTCAGAACCGAAAGGAGAGATAACTTTGAAGATCGATTTAGGGATGATAAAGACTACTACCACCTTTTGCATTTTCGATGTCAAGTCATCATATCATGATATCATTAGACGATCATGGGTAGCAATCATCAAATGGGTCACTTCAACATATCATCAGCGAATACGATACCCGACGTCTGGATGGATAGCCGAACTCCTTGGAGATACAGAAAAAGAAAGATACTGCAACTACATGGGTACCCAAATGTACGAATAGGCAGAAGAAGAAAAGCGTCCAGCAAGAAGAAAGATAAGAGACGAACGTGAGCAAGCTAAAATTGATGCAGCAATCGCCAAGTCTTTGGAGGAACAAACCAACAAGAAGAACGAACCAATTGACAATTAGGAAGAAAGCCCTCACTCACATAGCAATTACAATATGTAACCCTATTAGGGGCACAAAATTCAGCATCCACAACAGTAGATCAAGCGAAAGAAATCAACATTGGCACCCTCGATGAGTCCAGAATCTTAAAGATAAGATCCTTAATGTAAAGCGACGAAGAGGATGAATTGATCGAGGTGATAAAAGAATGCATCGATGTATTCGCATGGAGCATGGAAAATATGTCAGGAATTGATCCTGAAATATGCTGCCACCATCTGAAAATCGACCCCAAAGTTAAACCACATAGGCATAGGATAGGAAAAGTAGCACCGATATATCACGAAACTGTGGAGAAAGAGCTCAAGAAGATGATGGCATGAGGAACAATCCGAGAAGCAAAGTATCCTTAATGGATCTTGAACATGGTGATCGTGCCTAAGAAGACAGGAGGAGTACGAATATGCATAGATTTCACCAATTTAAACAAAGTCTGTCCCAGGGATTGCTTCCCACTGCCAAACATTGATCAACTCGTGGATGCAACAACTGGGTACAAGAAACTTTCTCTCATGGACGGATATTCGGGCTACAATCAGATTTCATTAGTTGAAGAAGATCAAAAGCACAATCTTTCTTTAATCCGCGAAGTTTTTATTGCTACACAAAAATTCCTTTTGGATCTAAGAATGCAGGGGCAACATACCAAAGACTCGTAGAGAAAATGTTCGATCAATGGGTACATAAAACCATCGAGGTTTATGTCGACGATATGCTGGTCAAAAGTAAGAAGTCCAAAGATCATGTATCCGATCTCAGGGACATCTTCACTCAAATACGAAAGTACAAAATAAAGATTAATCCAGCGAAATGCATATTCGACGTCACATCAGGCAAATTCCTAGGTTATGTCATAACCAAGGAAGTCATCGAAGTAGATCCAGGCAAATTCAAAGCGATCCAAGAAATGCCATCTTCGGTAATAGTCAAAGACGTGCAAAGATTAAATGGAAGGCTAGAGGCACTCAGAAGGTTCATCTCCATATCCTCGGATAAATGCAAGCCATTCTTCAATACTCTAAGGAAAGATGATGCTTTCAAATGGAGCGAGGAATGTGCGGATTCTTTTCATAACATAAAGGCGTCTTTGGCAACCCTCATAAGGCTACAAAGGCCAGATCCCAACGAAACCCTCAACTTGTACCTATCAACGACGTCATATTCCATAAGCGCCGTTTTGGTTCGTGGAGAATCCAAAGTTGAAGAACCAGTTTGCTTCATTAGTAAAACCCTCAACTCCGTTGAACGAACTTACACAAAGATCAAGCAGGTGATCTTAGCATTACTGGTTGCTACTCAGAAGTTGAGGACCTATTTTCAGGCGCATGTTATCTAAGTCTTGACTAAGTCACCCATAGAGGCAGTCCTTGAGAGCGCTGAGAAAACTGGGCGAATATCTAAATAAAGCGCACAAATCAAGCAGTTCGGGATAAAGTACGAGATAATAATAGCCACCAAATATCAATCTCTAGCTGATTTCCTCGCATACTTCCCTTTCACAGAGGAAGAACCAATTGAAGAAATACCTGGCATGGACAAAGATGACGAAGACCAGCACGATCTGCTCGAAATGTGCAATCCAAGGTGATGGGAGGTACTTGTCGATGGATCCACGAACAAAGAAGGAGCCGGCCTCGAAATGGTATTCACCTCTCCAGGAGGGAAGAGAATAGTGCAAACCTTCATATTGGAATTTCCATCTACGAACAATGTGACAAAATACAAAGCTGTTATTCATGTTTTAAGAATAATAGAAGAAATGAGCATCTGTGAAGTTCGCCTCACTAGCGATTCCCAACTTGTCATTAGATAGATCGAAGGAAAATATCAAACATTGAATCCATGTTTGCAGCAATATCTCAAGTTAGTTCAGTCCCATGTTTTACAGATCGGGAACATCAGATTCAGGCACATCGAAAGAAAAGATAACATACATGCAGATTTTTTGGCTTATATCTCATCCATGATGAGTGATCCCGAGGTCACAAAAATTACAATTGGAAGAATCATGTTGCCATCCATACCAACACACGATACCCTTGAAGTAATGATAATAAATCAATCAAGCGAACTTGCATAGGATTGGAGGACACCATCCACGATTATCTCGAGAAGGGATTGTTGCCTTCGGATTAAAAATTATAAAACAAAGTACAAAAGATATCTGTAAACTACGAGGTTCGAGGAGGCATACTACACAAGAAAACCTTTCTAGGGCTACTATGTTTATCCAAAGAAGAAGGGCATATGATTATGACTGAACTGCATTATGGCGATAGAGGCAACCACAGTTCGCACAGATCCCTGGCACATAAAACCAAGGTGAAAGGGTACTACTGACCATACATTAACGAGGACGCTAAGGAAATATCCAAACGATACAAAGATTTCCAAAGATACGCGAAGGGTATCCATGCACCAACCATGATATTAAACTCAGTTCTTAGCCAATGGCCATTTGCGAAATGGGGAATCAACATAGTAGGACCACTAGTGCCAGACACTAAGCAGATGAGATTTTTAATAGTCACAACCGACTATTTCACAAATGGGTCGAGGAAAAAGCGATATAGGGAATCCGAGATAAGGATGTCTTCACCTTTATCTTCGAGAACATAATTTGCAGATTCAGAATCCCAGCGATGATCGTGTCCGAAAACGGTAAGCAGTTCGAAGGAAAAAACATAAAGTTACTTTTCAACACTTACCAGATACGAAAAGCTAAGTCAACTCCAATCTACCCTAGTAACGACCAAGCTGAAGCAACAAATAAGACGATTGCCAATAATATCAAAAAAAGCTGGATGAGCATTATGGAACTTGGTGTGAGCAATTATATAATGTCCTTTCGGCATATCGAACTACCCGAAGGTCGTCAAAAGGAATGTCTCTATTTCTTTTAACCTATGGAACTGAGGCTATACTCACTACAAAGGTAGCGATCCCAACAACTAAAACTGAAGCATGGGAGAAAAATCTTACCTCAGACCTCATACTGGCTAAGATGGATGACCTGGAAGAAAACCGAGTAATTGCACTCCACCACATGGAAAGCTATCAGCGAAAACTCGGGAGAGAGTACGAGAAGCGCGTATAAGAGCAATAATACCAGCCCGATGAGTTAGTAATTAAAGAAATCCCTTTATACCAGAATGGGGAGGAACCTTCACGATTATCGAGAAAGCTGGCAAAGTAGCATACAAATTGCTAGACCCAAAAGGGAAAGAATTGCAGCACCCATGGAATGCTGCCCACCTAAAGAAATTTTATCCTTGATATGATGTAACGTCGAAATAATTTTCAATAAAATAAAACATTTTTAGCCATCTGTAGTACAAAATTTCTTTCTTTATTTTCTTTTCGTGCATACAATTAAGACCGAAGCCATCTTTTAAGATGTTGCCGCTCTTTTGAGGAGTGAGTACATGCATCTTCTAATCCCTATGCTATTTTCAAGATAAAGAACGGATGATGTCCTGCAATGGAGGTACTCGGGCAAGTCAATCCACAGGGCCCGGTGTGATTGATTGTCAAGGGTACCACCCTTTATAAGAACCCACTTAGGAAGGTTACAATGGGGGGAGATAAGGGGATGAACCCTGTAATAGGCAAAGGTCCCATAATATCTCTATAAATACAAAGCTCTAGTACGTCCGGAGCATGGTAAGAGCAAGACTATCACTAAAAGATCCCGAAAGGCAAACAGATAAAAACATATCTATACACTCGAGATACTGAGTAATAACTAATATTATAAGAATGATTATATATTTCTAAATATGATATCACATGGGCAAAGTTGCAGATAAAATACAAGCATATCAACAAAACATATAAGAGTGCAGCGAGACATCGTAGAAAGATGAAAGATCATGAAATAACAGGACATCACAAACGAGTAGATGCAAGATTGAAAATTACAGATACACAAGGAGTAAAAGAAAATATAACATACAAAGCGCATAGAGACATCGCATAAGAATATAGGCAAGTATTAATACTTTGCAACAAAAAGGTATTCTCCTACTCAGTCCCGATGGCAACACTGGAGTAAAATAAAGTACCAGACAAACAAACAAGCAGAGAAAATAGGCAATTGAAAATTGATCAAATGCAAAGATGAATATTCATTCAAACCAGCACCCCAACAAGGTGCAGATCGTTTTAGAAAAGTGGTAAAAATAGTTCGTTCGCTGAGACTTGTGAAGATTCGTTTTAGACCTAATTTTAATTTAAACTAGAAAATTAGTAAAAAAATTTAATAATATTGGGAAGAACTGGAACTCATGATTCCACCAAAATCACTTCTGAATGATTTTCACAATGATTCTTTAACAATTATAGCTCTTTTATTGACTTAGTTTCTTTGCCAAAAGTAGATTTCTAAAATATTAATTGTAAATCACAAGCATAGCGCATCAAAAGCTCTTAAGTTTGAGCATACACCATCAAACAAAATCACAACTAATCAAGAAAAATCATAAATCAATTAAAATTAATGCAAAAATCATTAAAAATCAAAAATAATTACCATTCATTCATGAATATGGATTCCTTCATTGTCCCAGTGGTTGGGTTTAGCTAGACATAACTTTCTTAAAAGGCATTAAAATATTAAAGAAATAATAATTTTATCTGTGTGAAGTTGTAACACCCGTATTTCGCATGACGCTTACTCATGGACGCGTCATGGCCTGGGTTGAAGCTTCGTTCTAAGCTTATAAAGCTTAACCAGATATGCATTGGGGTGTGGATGCCTTGAACTTGAATTATAGTGCTAAGGACCTATACGCGTGATGCGTATTCGAGGAGGCTTGATAGTGCAAAGGCACAATTACACCGAGCCGAAGTTGTGTAAGTGAGAGCATCATAGTGCTAAGGCACTATTATGCCGTGATGCATGATCCAATGCATCACCGATCCAAAGTTGCGTAAATGAGAGCATCGTAGTGCTAAGGCACTACTATGCCGTGATGCATGATC
>JAJJMC010010614.1:4005452-4028594 GCA_023531435.1 Papaver californicum | reverse complement strand
TTACCTTTCAAATATTTATTTGTGGAAATGCAAATAAAACATATATAAGGAGGGAGCTTTGCTTGAATGTGCATGAGCGGTAATGCACATATGAATGCGATGTAGCCTATACGATGGAGCATACTTGATGATGATCAACGTGTTTAACTGTAGCTTACCCGAGAATGTTTCGCTTGGCAAGAAATCTTCATTTGCGGCCTTGCAGTCGATGGATGACCCCTACCTTTCTAATATTTGTTTGTAGAAATGAGAATACAACATATATAGGGAGGGAGCTTTGTTGGAATGTGCATGAGCAGTAATGCACATGTAGATATGTGAAATAGCCTATACGTTGGAGCATACTTGATGCATAAGCATCAATATAATGGTAGCTTAGACGATTAAGCTTGAATTATGCGAAAGCATCTTTCGATTGTGTTACGTACTTGATAATACATATTTGCATAATAAATAACGATAGTTATGCACAAGCTAGTGCATACCTTGCGAAAGTCCTTTGGCCTACACGGACTAGGCCTTGCTTGGCCTTTGGACTTGCGATGAAGTTGGAATCGAAGTTGGCTTTGCCTTAATAGGCTTAAGTTGCTTGTCCCTTTCGAATTGACCTTCTGATGAACTACGGTCATGCTTGACACCATCAAGGTACAGGTTGGGTACGTAGGCAGCCCCTATGCAATGCATTGAGGTGCAGCACCTTGTCGCTCATATCATGTAATTTGGGAGATGATTGCGACATTATGGTAACTCATATCATCTGGCTCGGCAATGCTAAGCAAGATATGATTGTTTCCACACTTGATGAGGTAGTTGCAATTCCATTTGATGGATTTTTATACTTCCTTGGAACCGTCGCGGCATGAAATGGCATGTCCCTGGATGTTGCACTCTTAGCAAGAATAAGATAAGTGCAGGCTCTAGCGCATGGTCGAAGTAAAATTGATGAAGTGAAAGCTTAGGATTGAAATAGCCTAGGTGTTGGTCCAAGGTATGAGTTAGGCCTGGACAATTAAGCGAAATTATGTGATGCTTGCCAAAGGCATCCCCATTAGCTTGTATAGCCTTCAACCCTTGGTATAATGATGCTAAGTTGGAATGGTATGCTAGTCAAAGGAATTCACCATGGGCTTTAATGGCCGTACATCCTTTGTAGGACAAGGGTGTGTTGGAACGATATGGAGACTACGGTTTGAGTACCATGCTTGCAAAGCATGTTTGGAAAGACAAATATGCCTGGAACGATATAAACGAAGGTTGAATGATGTGGGAACTAGGTTTTGAGTATAATGCTTACAAGGTAGGCTTGGAAAGCAAAAATTTACTTGCACTTTCCAGCGAGAAGTTAGGCTTTAAGGTCCGGTCACACTCTTTAAAATCACGCATCGGAGAGTTCTGGCCTGCCTAGCGCAGCGCGTCTGAGGCGAAATTTTCCGGTTCGTGACAGAAGTTGTCCTGAAAATTATATCTAGGCTCCTATTTATATAGGCTTTGGTAACCTCCTCTTGATCCTTATCCAACTAGGAAACCTAATCTCATTAAACTTTTCCACTTCCTTTTGATTCTTTATCCAATTAGGAGACTTAACCTCCTCAAAAACCAAAAAAAACTCTAATTTTCACGTCAAAGGGGAGCCCAAAACGCTTCCCTTGTTTCTCTTCCTGCGCAGGCCCAATAAGGACCAACAAATACCAAATCCAAGTTGGTTTCACGGTTTTGCTCATAACTTCTTCATACGAACTCGAAATGACCTCATTCTTTTTCCTTCCCACCATTCAATGTGTGCAGGATTTCTATCTTCACTCCTGCCTGCACACATGAGAACTATAAAGTCCGCCTTTTGAGTGTCAAATTCATAAAATCCTATTGGTGAAGCAGAATGCTTATTCGGTCACTCTTGAACCTGGATTCTTTCATATGGTGGTTTTTTTCTAACTCAAGAGTTAAGCATGATTCTTTGAATTAATACATTAGTTTTGTCTCAATTTTTTCGTTTATGATTCACTATAAATATCGCCATGTATGATTTGAGTGTTTGTTTCGTTGAGTGGCCAATTGATCGAACTCATATTCATATCTATAGATTATTTAGGGTTTATTACACGCAAAAGTGATATTCCTTGAATACAAGTAGCATAAATATGGTTATTGCTTGTAATGATATATCCTAGTAATCATATGTGAATCGTGACCTTTGTTAAATTGAATTAGTTCGCTTTCCACATTCAATTGTATTGATTAGCCTAATTTCATGAATCTTAATGCTCCCCGGGAATTAAACTTAATCAGTGCTTTTACACGTTAGGTTGTTCTCTTGGTGGAATTTATATTTGCATCTTTTTAATGTGTTTGTTGATGAATTAAGGAAATTTACGGGATATTCTTACGATCAAGGTATTCTAGAGCTTTTGATAAAACGAGATTAAATATTAATTTTAATTATTCGTAATAGAACATGTTTGTGAATGAAAACAAAACCTTAGCCAATATTCTCAACTTATTTATTCTTTTCTACAATTTGTTAGTTTTCTTAATTAGTTTAATTACTTTTATTAAATCTGAAAAATCTCATTATTGTTTAATATAAGATTTCAAAACCGAATAACAACCAAGACCTTTTCGTGGGAATGATCCTTTCTTACCCTTGCTTCATAATAATCATAAGTAGTGAGAAAGTGAATAATAATTTTGACATGCAGACGACCACATCACAGGGCAGATAGAAATAATAAAAGGTTGTCACATGTAATATATATTGCCAGGAGCTGCTAATGGTTATCCACTTTTTTTGTAACTGTTCTTGTTTTGTGATTAATCTTGTAGGATTCGTCATTGACAATGAGAAAACAGTAGAGGAGTTGTATGGGGAAAACATGTAGAACACTCACCAACATGAAGCTTGTTGGGATATGATGGCAACTCGGATTGCTACAAGTATTTGCTTCATTGAGAATACGAAATTAAAAATTTTATACATCGAAAACCTCCGATTAGGCTGCATGTTGGACTTTTATGTAACATCCATAATCCTTTTATATACAACAAACAAATTTTGATCAATGTTTATGACTGTCATATCTAACTATCCTACGGATATGATAGTTAATTAACTTCAATTTGTTGTTTGTTGACGGTCTTCAGAAACTTCCATATGTTCGTTATCGTGCTGCGATGGTTGATGAATCCACAAATACGACATTTCGAGATTTAATTCCTACAAAGCTTGTTGCCTCTATGTGGAACTGTATTACAAAATACAAAAGCAGCATACCTCACTTTCCCCAGTCAGAAACGTGCGAGTTGCTAGTCTTGGAAAGATCTGTAGATCATGTAAGTGACGTTTCTTGTTTTGAAAGAGATTGGTTATGATTAATTTTTTTTTTCCTGATATATGGCTTGACACCTTCAGATTGACCCAATAATTCATGAATGGACCTACGATGCCATATGCCATGACTTATTAAACATGGATGGAAATAAACATGTTCACGAGGTATGCCCCTGTCAATTTTTACTTCAGTAGTCCCTCTATTATTGTTATGTGTAATTGAGGTTTACTTTTTATTTCTGATACATTACAAACATGTTGTTAGGTTCCAAGCAATTCAGGTGGTGAACCTGAGAAGAAAGATGTTCCTTTGGAGGACCATGATCCTGTGTAGATGGAGCTACGCCATAAACATATTGCAGATGTATATCTGATCTCTTAGAGCTTGTATGTATATGGGCAATTAGGGAGACTATGGTTTGATCCTTGTAAATGCAGGTCGTTTACATCGATGGCCGTATAGAAATACTGAACGTTGAGGAAGTAAAACAGGAGTTTTTTGAAGTAAAACAACCAAGTGGATCTGTTTTTTGTGTTGATAATATAATATACTTACTCTAATCTCTTTTCATCTTTCTATCAGGGTGAAGTGTTTGAATCATTGAGTCTTGATTCCTCTGAAAAGTGAGTTTGCGACTACCTTATATCAATCTTTCCTCCTTTATTAAGGGAAGTTCTTCAGTTATCCACTGAATGTTTGAAATTTTGTATGAAACTAGATGATCCTTAGTTATCTATTAAATGTTTGAACTTTTGTATATGAATTTAGATTCTTCTTAAAATTCATGACACGTCATTTTTGTTCATGGGGAATATCTTTTATCAGTTTTGTGTTTGTGACCTCATCTTATGTTGATTGGCGGTGGATGATGCTCAAGTCCCTCTAATTTTATTGTCGATGTGTCTAGAAACCAAAAGGGGCAACGACCAAGTCTGATTGAAGCCAAAATTCAAGAATGGATTCTTAAAGCTGCTGGGAGGCCTAGTGATGGTAATAAAAAATTGTATGATGGACTTCTCGACTATAGCAATAAAGGAAGCGAGTCTTAAGGATGGGCAACTCGCGTTAACATAATCTTGATTTGAGTACATCACCCCTAAAATCGTTCCAGTTCTTGTACCCATGCCAGACGTGTTATTTGTTTCATTTCAGTTGTATGGATCGGTGATTATACTATTTGACTGAAAGTAGCTTATTTGTATTTGAAATCTTGACTATTTGATTTTTTTTATTAAATGAATGATAAGTGCTTATTATTTGTTAGTACTTTTAATTTCTGTGAATGATTTTAGTATGAAGTAGTATAGATACTAGCTAAAAATCAAGTTATGCAAGGCATAAATATTATACAAAGCTGAGAAGTGACGTTTTTCCGGGAGCATAATGTGGTAAATTTGGAAAATAATGGCACACATGTGTGCTAAATAGTGACAGCTGAAGCCTGTAGCAAATGATCACATGTCAATTGCCACATAAAAAAATCGTGGATGATATCGTGGATAATACAATTATCCACGAGACAATTTGTTACGGCCTACTATCCGTGGCAAACTATTTTTTGCCACGAATTTTTGAATAATTGCTACTGACTCAGGAGGTAGCTAAAGATGATTATTTTTGTAGTGATCACTTGTTCACTAAGACATGTCAATACTGATTGACACACCTGATCTCTCCCTGCTCATCCGAGCTTCTCAGAGGCTTGACAACAGGTCCAAGTAAATATGTATATATTTTAGTCTACATATTCTCTACAAGTCTCACTAGTTTTATCAGACTCATCAGTCATGTCTAGTCAGGCATGACAAGTCGCAAGTCAACTGATTGACTAAGAAAGTCATGTATGGTTTCACAAAAGTAATATTTAACTCTATTAAAATTACAAGAGACATCAAACATTTCACAAATGGGGGGATATACTTTAGGGTTTTGGTATAGCGGTCTACGACATACGGTGTCGCAATACACATATTACAAGTAAGTGATAAGACGCGTGAATGGTTGACGGAGTAGAGGAGTATTGGGTGTATAACCGCTCAGTCTTCCATAAAAATAGGGACACGGTTCATAACATTCTCCACTACTTCCTGCGAGGTCAGGTGTACAGTTATTACCATAAATAGAATACTGAAACTATTCACAAATCAAAAGAGATAGATAGAAATAACTTATATGCAAGTCTAAAAACCTTTCATAGAATCCTTCTCTCGGTCATACCAAATAACTCTTCAAACATCAGTCACATTAAGAGTCTTATACTTTGATCTCAACATTTTCTCTGCTTCCCTCCCTAAGACCAACCCATTTTCCTCATTTGCGACTGAATCAAGACAAGAACGTCCATTTCTTGTTCTAGGCCAATATTGTACCACTCGATCTCTCGAATCTAAGTACTTCTACAGTTCATTTGTTCTCTCCCCGAAACACTTGGGTTCCGGCTTTTCTTCTAGATTACTTCTTTGGTGAAATGACAACCACATGACGTTCGGAAAGCATCAATGCTTTTATTAAGCGACTCATGAATTCCTGACAACTCTATGTTAATTTTTAGAACAGGTTAGTACCCAATTTAAATGTGACAACTTTTATCCTTATTAAGAATACTTTATTAGTATTACCTTCTTCATATGAAATAATGAGCAATGTAATTTTCATGTGGATATTGCTATAAAAACTATTAGACATATAAAGGCATATGATTCAATGTTGGACAGACATAATTTTCATATATCGAAGATAATGTCACCTCTAGAAGAACAATTTCAAAAGATTCTAACACCATATGCTTATGAGATGTTCCGAGAAGAACTGGGAAATGCAAGTCAGTTTGAAATTTTTACGAATTCTGGCTTCGATTACGTTTTGAAATATTTACAAGAAGGTAAGAACACAAAACATAGCAAACTATACCCTCCGTCCCTATTATAAAGGTAGAGTTTAAAAATTTAGTCCCATTAGATATGCGGAATTCCAATTTCAAGACTGTCTTTTCCACATATGCCCTTATTTATGATGTATGAGTATCTTACAATTTAGTTAAATGGAAGAGAGAGATACATAAATTTAGGAATATATCATTGGGATAAGATAAGGATAAATTTGGAAAGTAAGAGAAAAACTATGAAAACCAATTTTTTTCTTATTCTAATAGAAAACTCCTTCTCCGCCTTTATATACGGGACAGAGGGAATATTTTGGAACGGTCGGGTAATTTCTTGTAATTGTAAGCAATTTGAATTTTATAACATAGTTTGTCGGCACATATTGAAAACCTTTATTCATACCGGTTGCTTTAAGGTTCTCGTACAATATTTACTATTTTAATGGCATCGTGATGGTTCACTTTAAAGTAGTAGCATTATCGCATCTAAAGAAGATGTGGAAAGAGATGTTAATACGGATCTAATATTTGTAGAGGATATTATTGAGTGTCCTCCGGTATCGAAGACTAAAGGGCGTCATAAGATTACTGAGAGAAATAAATAAGGAAAAAAGTTATCGAAGCAAAAGAGATCATCTAGATTTTGTAAGCTTCATGAGAATAATTCATCAACATGTCCAGATAAACCAGAGGAGTTAAGACATTATGGGTTCTATAAGCTTTATGGGCATTATTCATCGGTACATCCAGATAAATCTGAAGAATTTGGTGAAACATCAAGTAGAAAGAAAAAGAAAGTGACTTCCAATGACATCGGCATAAATCAAATATTTTACGTGAAGTATTAAATTGGAGGAATTGTTTAGTGTGTGTTTGTTATTTTGGATGCTACAATTGAAGTTTTTTTTTTTAATGGAGATTTAAAGTTTAATGTTATACCACATATTTTATTTTGACTAATTTTTAATTTTAAGTTTAATTTTTTTTTATAAGGAAAAAATTAATTGAATTAAATAATTTCGAATAAATTACTATTAGATGATGGAAAGGTCAATTTGATAAAAGTTTAGATTTAATAGGAAGGAAGGACGAGGTTCCACCAAATATGGGTACATGTCAACGATCTATATATGTGAAAGTTTTTGTATGTGATCAACAGTCAGATGTATTTATGGTGGGATTTAATGGCGGTCCTATTGCTTTATTAGATAGACAAAAAAAAAACTTAATAGTGGTTAAGGTAGTAAAATAAAATAAAATAAAATTAGATTTAAAAGGGTATTAGTGAAAATATCCGTTTAAAGAAATAATAAAATCAGATTCCCCAAAAAAATTTAAGTTATCAAAAAAAATTACAATATCCAATACAAGATAATAATAGTTTAATCTTTCTTAAAATTTGACAATCTTTATACACATAATTCTAGTTAGTTCAAGTAATACTATGTAATTCGGAAAACGATGGGATAACGCTAGTAAACTTACATGAATGTAACTCAACACCAATAATTGATGTTCCATGAATTGTCAGCTGTGATTTTGACTACCTTCATTTTGACAAGGTTATATAACATTAGTGTTTGTCAAAAAAAAAAATAAAAAAATAGAAGTGTCCTCAAGAGGAAGGTTGAGTTGGCGAATGTACGAGTGTCTGTGACTCTTTGAGCAGTAATCTGAGACATAAGTGTTATCTGGTGCGGCAGCTTGGAGAGCACATTAAGCTAGCAGCATGGTCCCATCCTTATGCACCTTAACTCAAACATAAAGGACTCAACCTGGTAGAAATGTGTTGGACTTTGTTAACTTAAAAGACATAACTCATGGCATTTAGAAAAGAGTAATGTTATTAATATCTGGTGTGATTAGACGGTATGGAATCTAGATGGAAAATGAATACCTAAAGAGTCTGCTAAGAATCTAATCCTTATAACTTTCTTTGTGAACGGGTAGACTCTAATAGCAACCATTGGAATATCTCATGCTCACTGTTATAGTGATCAAGACAGACTTGTATGTACTTGACCCATTTTGGCAACACTATCAAGTCTGTTACACAAACTTGTGTGGAAAGGGACATACTACGGCTCAAATCTGGAAGGAATTATGTAGTTTGGATTTTGCTTCCTAAGGTGCAACTCAAACATTTGATTGATTCTTTTCACAAGAGAAGTTTTACTCTCAGCTGTTGGCACTGAAAGCTCTTCTCATCTTATCTTAAGTAGTTTTCTCTGTAAAGCAGTTTGATTTGCTACAACTAGTACGGTATTAACCAATTCTGACATGCTATGTTAGTATCAGAAACTGGATAATAGTTTGTTCTTTCTGTTAAGCAATTCAGCAATCTGGTTTGCTCCAACTGGTACAGTATTCACCAACTCTGACACTTAAGGCCACCAGATATTATCATCCGTCTTCATCTTCAAGAAGACTTACCAACATTCTATTAGCTTCTTAACTTTAATGAATCTTCCTTTTGCCTTAAAAAAATAAATAAAGATGAAAGTGACAAGTGAACCACAATTAACCCATTTAAGTAGATGTTAATGCATATCTTTTCATGAACATTTCTGGGAAATATTATCTGATCTACTGTTCATTTCTGTTAAAAAAATGGTAGTGCTAAGTTAATGATCCTCGATCTTTTTCAGCCCCTTCATGTCTGTTGTCTCGACCCTGCAATTCACAACGAAGACCAAATAACTTTTGAGTTATGAAGGTTACACTGATTTGAACAAATGTCACTAATATTACTATAACTCCAAAATTCATACATTCATTTTCCTGCATACCGCATTGTAAACCCTTCTAAGATGGCAGTAAGATTAATAATAATTACACTAGATGATCGTTTCAAGAGATTTTGTGATTACTAACCATCCAAGATGCGCAACAAATATTTTATATAGCTTGGTTCAGTTGAGAAAGCACAAGGATGTACAATTTAAATGAGCATATGTATTTAGTATTTACCCACTAAAGGGATATGTTATTATTGTTGACATTACAACAAGAAACAAACCAAATCTGGCATTCCTCACAAAACAGTATAACAGACAAACATTGCCCATTGTATATGTTAAGACTCTCTTCAGTGGATCATTTCTAGCAAAATTGGTCACATCTAGATGGTCATGATTAGCGAAGAAAAACCAAATCGAAGAAAGGATCATTTGAGCTATATCGTGATACAAATAACAAAAAAAAGAAGAGAGAAATTTAATGTAGGAGATGTACTTACGTTGTTCCATAAAGGACTATTTTCTGAACTTGTGTTATGTCTGCACCCTCTTGATTTTCCTCGATAAAAATGGTCAAGCTGATCCAAAATCACTTCAGTTAGCATAACTCATTTCCCTGACTAGTTTATTTTCAATAAGGAAGAAAGCATTAAACATACTGCTTACCTGCGAACACTCTGAAACTTAACATACTTGAGGGCTACTGGCTTTCCCTGCAAATGAAACAATGAAGTAGGCATCAAGGTATCAAAATGATTATTCAGAGGAAAAATCACAATTCCTCTTCTCAAAATTATTTGATTAAACATGGATATGCTCTTCCTTGGATACACACATCAAATCAGGAGTGATACCTTAAGATGCTCGGGTGTAAAAACAACAGTGTCACTAAGAGGATAGTCACTGACATTACTGCAGAAGTCATGAATATGATTACGATTACATAGGAATATTAAACATCTTAAAAAGAGTATTTAGAACAAACCTGAATCCCATGTGCTCCTTGTTTGCAAAAAGTTTCACTGTTCTGGGACCTGACAGAACAAAGTCACATGAGAATATTGAACTTCTTCTACTCCACTAGATCAGAACTAGAACAAAATACTTCTAAACAACCAATTAAGTCGAAGTTGTATAAGTTCACTTCAACTAACATCTCAGTCAACATATCAGCACTATTTAAGTATGACTTGTTCAGAAAATCCCCAATACCCAAAAACAAATACAAGACTTTGGTAATTTGAAACATGGAAGATAAGAAATTTCACACTGATCATATATTACTAGAATAAGAATATGAACTTTTCAAAGCAGAAAATCTACAAAACAGGTCTAGAATCTAGACTGCCGGGCCACTTTATATAGTTGCAACATGATTATGCATTCACTCACTACAGTTACACCATTTGGTCATTGACTCATTCACTGTCTACAATAGTGTAATATGTCTCATCAGTTTGTTTCCAGATGATGTAGTTCTACTGAAGTTGTTATATTCATGGGTATAAGCAAAGATATACATAAATTATCCCAAGAAATAAAAATCATATAGTAAAGTTAAGTTGAACAAAAACAAAATATTTCTAATCAACCAATTGAGTCGAAGTTGTACGAGTTCATTTCATTTGAATATCTTCATCTATGTATGAGAAATGTCTAAGATATACTAGTTCAGGAGACTAGCAAACCCAGAAAACAAAATATGAGTAAAAAGATAATAATAGAAGAGAACTACAAACAAAATGCGGCCTAGAATCAAGATGAGGCTTGGCGCTTGATATTTCATAAAATTTATGGGTTCACCCGCTACAATTATTCGATATGTGGCCATCGACTCACTGAGTCATCAGTAATCTACTGTCATTCTATCTGGCCATAGCCCACTGACTCACTAAAATTATTCTATCTGACCATAGACTCACTACAATTATTTAGCAAGAAACATATGAAATTTCCCTGTAAGGCTTAACCCTAGGTATATCAAACTGTACCAAAATCATGAGTTTAGCACAATTACAAAAATTATGAGTAGTAATATAGAAGCAAGAACTTGTCTTAGAAGCAATTACGAGTGTAGGGTTTTTTCATTACCATTTTCTTCAGGGCCAATGATGAGCATGGAGTGAAGTTTAATAACTTGAGTAAAAGGAATATAAATTAAGAGCTGTTCATCAGCATCACTCTCTAGTTTCAAACCTTCATCTTCTCTATAACCTTAAAAAATCAAGACAATGATAATAACACCCCAGATTAAAAAAATCAAATGTAAACCTAAAAACCTTAATTGATCTCATAATATTTTACCTGTTTGAGAGCATTAACAACTGAATGAGAAGTATTTTGATTGAGACGTTCCACTGCAGACCAATCTATGAAGTCAAGCAGATCCACCTGATTCCAAATTCATAGCCAACAGAATATTATTACTAAAATTGTCCCCAAGTAAAGGAAGATTGTTAGGGTTTATACTTGATTACGGGTGATTGCAGTAGAAGCGGATTCGGTAGACATGGCGGAAAACACACGCAGAGAAAGACAGAGAATCTAGAGAAACGAGAGAAGAGTAAATGGTTTTCTCTAGGGACGTTTTCTTGATCTAAAAGGCAGTGTCTTCTCAAATAATTGTTGTCTACTCATCTGCATGGGGGGATGAGACGACTAGGGTTGCACTTCGGTGCAGTCAGTGCGGTCTTTGCCAAAATTGGTCACAAAATCCATTTTGTTCGGTTGGGCTTTGATGTTTAAAGACCGAGCAAAACCGGCTACGTGAATCTTGTTTGTTATGGGGCCACCGATTGCCGATATATATATATTTTAACAGGTCGTGGGTTATAGGTCCAATGGTGTCACTATCCAAGTACATTATACCCAATAAAATAAATTTGACACAAAAATCCCATTATAAACCAACTGTCCATATTATCCTTGTTTATAATACAACCCAAATCCATTAACAAAAACACACCCGCGCACCCCATTAACCACGAAAAACTCTTCCATTTCCTCGTCTTCATCTTCATCATCTATTGCCAACATTAGTCGACTCAGACATTGAAAAGATGAAAAGATAGAAATCATCATCAGTAACAATTTCACCATCAGTAGCTTCGTCTTCATCATCGTCGTCTTCATCTTCATCATCCTCGTCTTCATCTTCATCCTCGTCTTCATCTTCATCATCAATAACTTCATCATCCTCATTTGCATCATCTACAACTAGAATCAAAATCAAACCAATTTCAAAATATTGACGAAACGGTTGTTCATTATCATCAATAACATTTTCAACCTAAAATAAAAACAAAATCATAGATCAAAATCAAAAATGGTTTCATCATCTGTTAGGTTTAGGTTTCATCTGTTTCGAAATCAATCTTTCATACTTAGGTTCAAAGATAGAAAGTTTCAATTCCATTTGTTTTCACCCTTATTTATTTATGATTCAATTATGTTCAGTTTTGGTTTCATCGTTTTTTTTCGTTCAATAAAATTTCAGATGAAAAAAAACGATGAAACCTTTTGGGGTTTCATAGTTTTTCTTTTTTCATTCAAATAAAAAAAAAAACAGATGAAAAAAACACTATGAAACCAAAAAAAGGTTTCATAGTTTTTTTTTTTTTTCTTTTTTCATTCAAATAAAAAAAAAAACAGATGAAAAAAACACTATGAAACCGAATAAGGTTTCATCCATTTCAATTACATTTTTCTGAAGAAAAAATATCTCAGCATATAAAAAAACAATGAAACAGAATAAGGTTTCATACATATCAATTACATTTTTTGTTTCATCTTACTACAGATGAAACAAAACAAACGATGAAACCTTTTGGGGTTTTATAGTTTTTCTTTTTTCATTCAAATAAAATTACAGATGAAAACAAAATGATGAAAAAACTATGAAACCCCAAAAGGTTTCATAGTTTTCCTGACATTTCACCAACAAAAAACCCAAATTTTGACAATGATGATATATCATTATATTTTGTTGAAGATTTTTAGCTATGACGATCTGGAGGTGTTGGTGATGTTTGTAGAGGATAAAAGGAGGAGAGAAGAGGTGTTGTTGTTGGTGGATTTGGGCATATAGTGGTGGAGGAAAAACAATAACAACGAGGAAGCGATGGGAAAGGAGGAGGTGTTGTTGGTGAAGGATACAAAGGTGTTGTTGTGGCGGAGGAGGTACTGTTGTTGCTGGTGATGGTGGCGGAGGAGGTATTATTGCTGCTGATGATGGTGGTGGAGAGGAGAAGTAGAAGAAGAGAGGTGTTGGTGAAGGATACGAAGGTGTTGTTGTGGCGGAGAAGGTACTGTCGCTGCTGGTGATGGTGTCGCTGTGGTGATGGTGGCGGAGGAAGTATTGTTGTTGTTGGTGATGGTGGTGGGGAGAAGAAGAAGAAGAAGAAAAAAAAAAAAAAATTAACATACCTAGGTTATATATGAAAGGGCATCTCGGGTATATTGAAAATAATTAAAATCTAAATTTAATTAGTATTAAGTGAAATTGGGTTTTTGTCTCATTTTTAATGAAAATGGTTTTTCTTTATAAAAGATAATATGGGAGGGTTTTATGCATGATAAGTTTGTTCACCTTGGTTTTTTATACCAAGTTTTGATATTTTTTAAAGCTAATTGACAATTTCGGTTGGCCCTGAAGAAGATTCACACTTAAATCTACTTACGATAAGCTTTTTGCTATGAGCTTAGGTAGTATACATGTTTCGAATACAATCACCAACACAAGCATAAAATAGAAGAAATTCTGGGGTTTTAATACTTGTCCGAGAGTTAAATACTTTGTGTGGAAGTGCTTAATCGATATCCTGCCTACAAGGAAAAGGTTTACTAGAGTCTGTTCTTATATCAACCAAACCTTTCCATTATGTAATCAGTGTGTTGAAGATGATTTTCATGTAATTTTCAAGTGCTTTTTATCTAGAGCGGTTTGGATGCTGCTGCCAGGAGGAAGTAGGGTTCTACAAAGTCAAAATACACGTTTTAATAGTAGGTTTGAGGAATGGGTTTTGCAAGATAAACAACTTCAGGATAATGGGGGATGGTTGAATACTGTTGTTGTTGTTGCCTGAAGAATTTGGAGGACTCGATTTGATCTGGTCTTCCAAAACAAAAAACCTGGTCTTAAGATAACAACAACAAAGGCTATTAGATTTGCAACATATATCTTCTCTACAGGTTCAACTTGCGACAACAGGAATTGTGTAGTCCATACAATCTCTATTCCTACTTGGACACAACCACCCTCTCCCTTCTATACTTTAAACTTTGATGCTTCTTTTCTTGATAAAAATTCTTGTATTGGCATTGGACTTATACTCCGTGATTCTACAGGTGCTTGGAGAGGTTGTTGTGTAAGGAGAAAAAGGGGACATGAAACTTAGAACAAGCAGAATGTGAAGATTTTCTAGAAGCTGTGCAATGGAGTAAAAGCCTACAGTTGACACATCTTATCTACGAAACAGACTTGCAAAGTATTGCCAACTATATCAATAATTCGGAACTGTCAATTACCTGGGAAAATAAATCTTACATTTTAGATGTTTAAGTCTTTTAAATGGTACACCTCAATGGAAGTATAATTTTATTCCAAGAGTACGTAGTAAAGTGGATGACAAACTCACAAAGTATAGTTGCAGGCATAATAAATCTCATATATGGCGTGATAAGCCACCTAGTGTATCGAGTCACAATTGTCTTTGGATATATTGCTCTATGAGCTAGTTAATAAAATCTTTTCTTAGCATAAAAAAAAATCGGTTGGCCGGTTTGACAGTTTTTAAACGATAAGATCTTGTCAATTCTCTATGGACCATGACCAATAGTGGAAACTGTGAACTTGACCTAAAATCATTTGAGACTAAGGTTCAAAAAACGGGTCACCGTTCAAATCACAGCCACTGGCCATGACCGTTATAACGCGTTTTGATGGGTGTGAACACGTTTTGGGCAGAAAACACGTTATTTAGGGAGAATCGTATTCTTTTTATAATGTTTTTACCTTTATAATCGGTGTTATAACTGAAAAATAAAAAGAATTATGGTTTGAAATTCATATCTAACAGTTACAACTTGTATGAAAACGGTTATAACGGGTCTAATAACGCCGTCATCAAGTTTTATATGTTTTGCTTTTTATTTAAAAAAATTTAATCGTAATTTTTAATTTTATATTTTTTTTAAACAATTGTGTAACAAAATATATTTTTATATTCTTTTTTCTACAAAAACGGTTATAAAGGGCATGAAAACGAGAAAAATGTTCTAAGAAACTCACATTAAATTGTTATTTAGAAAAATGGTTCTAATGTGCATGAAAACGGTTATAACAGGCATAAATAACAACGTTATTTCATATTTAACGACATTATATAGAGAAAAATATTGATGACCCTCAGGGATATGCTACATAGACCTGACCATTTTAACGGTTGTTTTTCAAACCTTGCTTGAGACCAACATGGTGGTAACGACGGAGGTGGTGGTTATGAGTTGTGATTGTGAAAAAAGATTATAATAAAGGTGACCCTTCCAGGGGAGGAGCCATCCTATAACATGGGTGTGCAAGTGTACACCCAGCCCAGCTGGCACCCAAGCTTAATTATTGTTATTGTTGGTATTTTTTTTTAATCACAAAATGGGTTCTTAAGCCCAGGAAGTATTATTTTTATTATAGTGGAGTAGGCAAGCGTAAGTAGGGAAGGATTGAAAGGCGCCCCTTACATGTAGAACATATGAGTCTCTTCGCCCCTGCTAGTGCTTTTTGGATAATTTGCCTTCGAAGCTGCACATAAGTGTCTGCTAGCGCCTAACCACTTGGACTCTATAAGGGAACTAAGTGGAAGGGATTCACAGCAAGCTAGCCAAGCACGGTGTCGAATGGATCATAGAAGGCAGGGTTCCCCTACAAACCATTCGAGCTAAAATTGATTATTGTTCGTATACAGTTCAGACTATTTATGGCTTGCCAAGAATTTTTGCACCCCCTTACCCAAAAACATGGCTCTGCCCCTGGACCCTTCTAGGGTGGTGGAGCTAGTGTGGCGCTCGGGAGGAAGAGAGGAAAAAAGGGAGGGATGTAGGGTTATAGCTTTTTCGAGTGAAAAGCTGGGTATCTCAAATGACTGGGATTAGAATAAAACTAACGATTATGATTAGAATAGGATATTGTCCGGTCTGTTTTTTCCGGCACATTCAAATTGATGGGTACAACAAATCAATACCGTTTATCTATCACTTTTTATAATAAAACACCGTTGGTCATTCAACTAAGTGTGGTATAGCGGTACGGTTAGGATTTGTGTGTATACCTATAATTTACAATTATCCTGAGTGCTCACCCATATTTTGTATATATGTGTTTAATATGTTTTTCTTTGAGAATCAAGTATTTTTTGGTTTATATTTAAACAACAAAGTTTGCATTGAAATGACATAAGGGAATATAAGGATATATCCCCAAATTAGTATCGTGTTTTGAAATATGTATCCACGTTGGTAGAACTTAGAATTATACCATAAACACTATTTTTCTCATTTAATTGTCGTTAAATTTAAAAGTAAAGAATACACTCAAGTTCGGGTATAAGTTAATCTGCAACTACACGTGTCGACATTCTAACGATTCATGATGGGCAGTTAAAGATGCAGATTTGGTATTTTATTTTAGGTTGTGTAAACGTGGTGAAAAAAGAATGCCTAAGGGTTGATTTGATATCTCAATTACAGGTTAATTTGATAATATGACAGATGGGTGGATCTATATAAAATTGACATCTCATATAAGGAGAAATTGACTTGTCTTCGCACAAAAATCCTAAAAATAATAAATTGAAGAATTATTTTGTGTTAGAGCATAGCTCGGTTGGATCCTTCAAGCAGTGGTATGTCAAGTATGAAAAATTGTCAATATTTAGATGACAAAGCAAATCTTGTATTTGTAAAGCCCATATGCATCTAAAGGCCCAATGGATAAGTTTAATTAAGAGTTGGCAAGCCCAACCTATGTAATAAATACTCTCAAATGTATCTAATTTAGTTATGGCATTTTTAGAGTAGCACTGGATCATGGAGGTTTCTTTCCATGATCACTATAAATAAATACCTTTAGCCTCAAAGCTAAGGAGGTCAAACCTTAATGTATGAGACTTCTACTTTGATACTCATCTTACTAATTAGTTCTTCTTAGTTCTCATATTGTTATGCTTGGGAGTGTTGTCTAATTAATGGAAACTAGATTTTGGCGTCGACACAAGGGGTTCGATTAAGCCTTTTATACGTAAACAAAATCTCGTAGAAACCATATCATAAGATTTTATGTACTGGGTAGGAACTGATTCACGAGATCTACATTTTAGTGCAAACTATCTTCCGTAAAAGTTAAAGCTTTTGCTGGTTGCCATCCAGTCAAAATTATCAAATGTATCTAATCCACATATATTTATTAGAGTATAACAATAATAACAAGTTCTTTCCTTGGGGAAATATTGGAAGGTAATTGTATTCAACAATTTATGCAATCAGGGGGATTTCGTAGTTGTTATTTAACTAGATTATAACCAATGAAAGCAAAGCAATAAAGTCATAGTCAATGAGTGAAGTACTGCTGGTTATAGCTTTCATCATTGATAAGTGTATTATTTGCTCTAGAATAATTCATTCGAATTGAAATTAATTTGTCGCTTAAAAAAATCATCCACTAAAATCACAATTGTTTATTAAGATAAGTTATCCATTAAAACCACCATTGTTTTAAGTCAAATACACAAGGAAAAAAACTTTACATTCTCCACAAAATGGTAGCAGACCGCCTGTAAACATCTAAAAAACCTAATTTTTGTGTTTTGAACGAGAGTATCCAATGCAGTATCTACACTAGATTGTCCATTCTTATTTTGAAAATGTACAATGCATGTATACGCATTCCAAAAGCGTTTTGTCTGTTGATTTATGTTAGTTATCTCACATGTGCAACCTCCATTGGCTGCTAGAGTGCTTGTGCAGATGTATTCTACATTGCAAATGCTTGCAAAAGCCTTCGACTTGATGAAATGTGCCTGTAATCTCAAACTGCAACCTCTATTGGCTGCAAGATTGCTAATTCATATTGAGTGAAGATAATGTGTGTATACCCACAAGCCACAAGAACCTAGAGAAAAATTAACAGCCGGGAATTGATCGAGAAATGGGGATAATGGGCTAGAAATCGAGGTATGTTGTTAATTAAGGTTCTAGTAGCAACATTAAGCTTAGAAAAAACTCATATGTTGTCAGAATTGGGGTGCAACAACTTACCCATTTGTAGGATCAGAAGGTGCAAATCAGAAATACTGAGGCAATAAATTAGGATATTGACATTTTGATACAACTGCTCAATACATAATGTTAATGAGTTTTAGTGTGGAAGAATTTTGAATTAAGGTTTCCAAACAATAATCTTCATTCTCCACCAAGACCACCACCGTTTGTTCTTGCAAATTCTTCAAGTGATTCTAGAGATCAAATAGCAGATATGCTTGCGAAAGGACCCTGGCTTCCTATCTTCTCTATATTGTTTTGTCAGTTGTTGGGTTATTCTTTAATTATTGTTCCTTAACTCTTTATGTTTTGATGCCAGTGGTTGTCTTGTTTTTTTTCTTCTTTTTTTGTTATTTATTTATCGCTTGTTGATGCGTATCGTAAGTGCAACAAATTAATCAAGATATTTCTCACTAATTAACTAGTAATATAACGGTAGTAAGGATCGTTCCCACAAAGAGTTGTGTAATTGATAGGTTATTTAGATTAGCAAAACTAGAGTAAATAATAAAAAGTTTTTTTTTATTTAATTAACTAAATAAAAAGACAGTAAAAAGATAATAAGAAAAGAATATGATTAGGGAGTCATTCGTCGTTACCAAACGTTGACTGAATAGTCTGTTTTTTTTTTTCTGTTATCAAACTTGTTGATTCAGTTAATTCTTTCCTAGTTTTACCGTTAAGCTTGGGTTTGAACCTGACTTATAACTTAAATGGTCTCTGTTATCAAATTTCTTGATTCAGTTAACTCGTTCTAGTTTTGCCATTAAGCTTGGGTTTGAACCTAACTTATAACTTAAATGGTTTACGTGTTCTGTCATGGTGTCACCTGTTTACATGGGCATATTTTTTACTTTTGTTGCAAACTGCTGGATGCGTTTCATGTTTCTGTGTCGGTCTTTAATTGTTGGTACTGTAATGCAATATGCAGGTTCAGGGGCAGTCAAAACTCTTGTAAGTGCTTTAACTCCTGCCAGTTTTGCATAGGGACCAAAGAATGATATCCAAGCACCTTAATGAACTCTGATCTTATGTTAAGAGAAGTAGAAAACATTTCTCTTCTTCAAAGTTTATTGGTGAGATTTTTTTTTCTGTATTCTTTTCTATAAAAGCAATATACCCTGTTTGTTGTTCTTTAATGATATGCGATATACTCTGTATGGTGTATATAACTCCAATGAATGTCATTTCTTACTTTGAAAGTCCAAGGAAGACTATTATGTTCGATATTACCCACTACAGCTATTGACAACAATACTCACATTCTCAAAATACCAACTTATATATACATTTGGTTTGATACTAGTACTTGTGAATTCTATCTTTAAGAAATTTATTGTGCGGTGATTTGCAAGTGTTAGTTTGTACCATGAATTGGAGATTTTTCGATTGTGTTCTTATGGTTTCTCGTATGTACATCGAATAGCGAGAAAACCATCTTTCAAAACAGAGTGCGGATGGGAAGGAAGCTGATTCTTGACCATATGAGTTGTTGGGGACAATGGCTGGTGCTTCCCTGGGTGGGCATTTATAGTTGTTGGATTAAAGGTGTTACATGTCATTTGCAGTTGCTGGTAAAATGTTACTAAACTGTGTGGAGTGCTTTAGAAATAAAATTTTTTGTTAAAATTGTAGAAGGAATAGATAATGTTGAACATTGATCTTAGTGTTGAAGTTTTAAATTTGAAACTTGAATGATATTGTAAATTGAAACGAGATTTTAATTTAAAGTTTTTTTCAGATTCAATGTTACTGTAAGATTCAGCTGAATCAATTCTTTTTTTTTTATAAAATCAAATTTAATTATACGACTGATTCAAACAGTGTTACCCATTTGATCGTTAAAATCAGTCTTATCTTTTAAAATGTTAACGCCAATTAAAAACTGTCTTCATCAAATAAGACAAAAAATCTAGGACTGATCCTAGGAGGATAAAAACCGTCTTATTACTCGTGTCTATGACCTATCTTTGACTGTCTTAAAATTTTCATTTTCCGCTAGTGGTGTTTCTATTGCTGCTTTGTCGAGAGAGTAATGCCAACTGCAAACAAGACTACAAGATAAAGTTAGCAATTCTGATGACACCCTCATGATTGATGGAATTAGCACTCAAGAGATCAAAAAGTAGTGCTGAAGAGGTGCGAGGTTGAGTAGCTCATCATTCTACTCGGAGTTTGCGCAGATGAAACACTCTAAACGGAAAACTGAAAGTTTGGTGCCTCACTCATTGGTATTGAATGATCATCTTCTCTAATGATGTATTCTCTATCGGCGGTTTAAGTCCATTTTTATCAGCTCTAGCCTCTCAATAACTAAGCAACCCGAATGTAGTTCTCTAATACTTATAAGTTACTCTAAATTTTCTAAAAATTGGAGGTTTTCATGCAAATATGTACAAAAAATTCACATTTTTTTACTCTATTAAAGTGAAAACTAAATCTATATGCTTAATCACTCCCCCACACTTAAACTTTACATTGTCCTCAATGTAAATTGACCCCTCCAATGAAAAATTAAGATGGGAAATCCTAATATGATATGAAAAACGAAAAAATTAAAAACAAAAGATAGAAATACAAAACCAATGGGTTGTCTCCCATTCAACGCTTAGTTTAACGTCCTTAGCCTGACCTTTTTGTTAGCGTTCGTACACCAATAATTTGAAAATCTGGGGATCCATCCAGACAACAATTTGCAGTTCTAATAACAGCTTCACAAAAAAATTAGCATGAAATATAAATATTGAAACTGTTAATTTATGGAAATTTCCCCCACATTTAGTTTTTTCTACAATTGGAAGTATATAAAGAACATAGAACAAAGGAATTTCTTTGGGTTCCTCTCGGTGAACCTGCACAATGCTAGAATCAAACACATCTAGTGGTGGATAGTTAGAAGGAAAATAACTCTTAAGAATCTTGGTAGCACAAATACCCAACCCCTAGTTAAGTAGCTCCTTAAAAATCGGGTTAACACCCTTTTGGGGAACTATTTCGATTGGAGGAAGATCAAAAGATATAGAACTATGCAAAGGATTAGACAAACCTTTCATGATTTCTTGTATTACAGGTCCTCATCATTCTTAAAGTACTCCAATGAATTAATTACCTCATCTGTGTCGTGGTCCTCTATCAAACTTTTTAGCCAATCTTCGTCACTTTTTGCTTCAATCAAAATGTCAACATCATTATAATCCTTGGAAAACTCAATTGGGTCTTCCACAAAATCAATCCTCAATTATTATCTCTTCAACAACCTCGTCACCGGAATCAGAATCTTCTCCCAGAAAATCTAGTTCATCGGTGCAAATCCTAAGATCTTCTTTTTAGTACATTATACCATTAATAACAATAGATATGTCATATCCAGTCTCCTCCTTTTGAATAGGCGATTGATCATTATTAAGATCCGGAGTTGGAATAGCTTTACCATTATTGCAAGGACTTTCCAAAGGTTGATCATCTTTTTCCATTTCCTCCTTAATTTGATCAATGTCTCTTTTTAAGTTGTTCATGCCCTTTTGGATTTCTTGGAGTGATTCATCGACCCGTTGAAAGTATTGATCACTCTGTTGTATATATTGCTCCATTAGCTTTTGAAGCTCGTCTTTCATAGTACAAAAAATATCTGCAAAACTAGAGACTTTTTGATCAAGAGCATAACTATCCTCCCATCCCTGTGGTTGTTCACTTACATACCCGTCGTAGGGTTGTTGGCATGTATAAGAATAATCATAAGGTTCAGTCGGGTATTGGTTGTAACCAAAGGATTGGTTTTGATTAACCCTTGGTATGGTTGGTAGTTGTCATAGGATTGAGATTGAAAACCATATTGATTACCACTATTATATAGGTGATCTTGTGCACCGTACATGTTATTTCCGAATGGAAACATGACGAATCACAAGAATAAAAGATAAAATCTACAAAAAATAAAATAAAAATACAAAACCAAAATAACTAAAAGTGATACAACTTGTTTTCAGAATTTACCTCCCGCTTTTGACGAGAGTTGAACACCTTCAACGAGTTGTTAACACCACGGGTACCTAAAAATATGAAAAACGCTAAAGAAAACTTAAAAAATTCTAAACTATAACAAATCAATTAGCGACTGCTCCCCGGCAGCGGCGCCAAAATTTGATGTGTGTCGTAAGTGCAACAAATTAATCAAGATATTTCCCACTAATTAACTAGTAATATAACGGTAGTAAGGATCGTTCCCACAGAGAGCCGTGTAATTGATAGGTTATCTAGATTAGCAAAACTAGAGTAAATACTAAAAAGGTTTTTTTTAAATTTAATTAACTAAATAAAAAGACGATGAAAAGATAATAAGAAAAAAATATGATTAGGGAGTCATTCGCGTTACCAAACGTTAACTGAATTAATGTACTTATCTATCTTTCGTCAGAATCATTCATCACCAACCGTAGAATAGCAGTGATATCCCCAAAACTCCTTGTATCACTAAATGCCGAAGCACTCGAACACCAGATTCTATCCAACTGAGCCACCAAGTAGTACCGCACTCAAGATGTAACCCAATTGAATGCATTAGAGTTTGTGAATTTAGGTTGATCCTAGCATCAGAACTCTTAACACAAGGTCCTGCTTACTAGTGTTGTCTCACACACGATTGTTCCACAGAATCCCTCTGCAAGGTCTCACGTTTTTTTTTATTTATGTAGGAGATGCTCAACAATTACGGATCCCTCAACTCTCTACTAGCATTAAACTGATCAATAGATTAATCCAATTGATCACTTGAACAATCTAGAAAATCAATTATAAACCCTAGATATAATGAAAACAAACGATAATGATAAACACTTCGAATAAATTTATAAAGCTAACAAAGTATTACGCCCGGAATATTAAAATCATC
>JAJJMC010010614.1:3968598-4005442 GCA_023531435.1 Papaver californicum | reverse complement strand
TCTTTTTTTCTTTGTTGCTTGTTGTAACAACCTGAGTCTTTTTCTTTTTAGTTTGTTCCGACTAATACTTTGTCCAAGCTTCTACTTGTAGTATCAGATTGAGGGGTATATTAGAAGTTAAATAACTTAAGTGTAGTTAGTTAGTTTTGAGTAGAATGACAAGTATCTTTTACCTTGCTCTTTATGTTTCTTATAAATATCATATTGTAGAAGGTGAGTTTTTGACAATGGATAGAATTGTAAAGTTTCCCTTCTGCCTAGTTGCAGGAACATAGAAGTATCCGTGCATATTTGCGTACATATTTCTGATTTCACATCATAATACGAAATACTGTATTTCTGCCTATATTTCGCAGAAGAATTAAGAATACAGTCTCTACCTACAGGTGTTCTATATTGACACTGTAGTCTAAATAATAAATCTCAAGCTCCTATATGGATTGCCTACTAGCGCGTCCATACTTAGCGACTTAGCACAAGCACATTAGCACTAGAATATTTAGTGTTAACTATACTTGACCTAGTTGAAGTGCTAACTCCAAACGTCCTTGACACTAGCTTTCTATCCCTAATATAATTGATATTTGCAAGAAGCTATGCATATTAGCCTTGCTCTTGAGACATTAACATATTATCCTTTTATACTAAAAGAGCTAGCACATTACTATTTGTGCTAAGTAGCTAGTGATAGTTTTGCTAGCTACTTCCTTCAGAAATACGCCCTTCTTTTCAATATTGGTCTAATACCAGACCTTATATGATTTTCTAATAAGTCTTCTTGTTTAAGAAGCCCTATACAGTATTTGGCCTCAAATGCCTTTCATACTTATGCTAAGTCACTTAGGGGCTAATATTTAGCCATTAAATATGCCATGTTACTCCTAAGCTAGTACATGACCGTTGAACTTACCATTCTCGACACTAATCAGTCTGATCATCAATTTAGTGAGTTGCGCGACTTGCCTCACTGAATTAGCAAGTCATTTGACTTGACTTAATCAAAACAATAGTGGTTTATAACTCCACTATTTCCACGATATATCAAATACAACACATGGGGGGATTCTCATTGGGGGTATTGGTTTGGCGGTCTACGACAATCATGCGTTGTGGCAACACATGCACGAACAAGAAGGTAACAAGTAGTGTGACGATTAAATAATAGTTGAGAGGATTATAAGTAATGGTCAAACATGTCTTCCCTACTTTCTGGACACGACCCCACTATAATATCAACAATCATCACTTTTCCACCTCTCCCTGACTTCCACCACTTATGAGAAATCAGTGTGTCTCCTTCGAACTATAAATAGATAGTTCTCATTTATTCAAAACAAGACAACAAGACATAAGAAACTAAACATAAAGAATCAGCGATCATGTCAGAGATAAATCTTTCTTCTTCACACACTACTTATCACACTGATATTATCAACCAACTTTCTTTGCTTCCCTCCCATAAGACCTACCCAATATTCTCCACCTTTGTGATTGAAGCAGGACGTAAACGACCATATCTTTGGTTTAGGTTCATCCTGTTCAATCTTGATCTCTCAAACCTACCTGAAAGTACGACTTTACCCTATATTTGTTTTCACCCTAAAACAATTGGTGACCACAGTGGGAGATCAACCTCTCAGTTGCAAAATCTATTTCTCAATTTTAAAGATGTTTGACTCTACGAAGCTTTCAGAAACATTCAATCTCAATTTTATGTATTCCAGTGCCGACGGGGTATCTCCAATTACTCCAGAATTCGTCCTACCGGGTCAAGTTCCTTGGGATACAATTGTTTGTACCATGTGTAAAATAGCCACATGTTGGGCTAGATTGATGTCTGGACCGCCATCTTAATGCCATCCAAGTATGCCGGCCCATTCTTCCAGGCCCAGTTCATCGACCCGTTTCCCCAAACCATTTCGTTGGCCCATTCTGTCAGGCCTAGTTCGTCGACCCATTCTGTCAGGCCCAGTTTGTCGGCCCATTATGTCAGGACCGATTTTTTGGCTCATTCTGTCAGGTACGGTTCGTTGGCTTTGTTGGCTTTTTCTCTCTTTTGGCACATATGTGTGCTACTCATTTGTGTTGGGAGTGTGGCTAGCGCATGCTAAGGCTGGCACTTGCTAGTGTCTTGGTTATTGCCTATCCACCACTAGCTTTGGGATTCATTAATGTCATTGCCATATTTATGGCATGTTTAGGGTTTCTTAATTGTATGAGATTTAATGTTTGCATTTATGCTTAACTTTTATGCAGTGCATACAAAACATTTCCAAGAGATTCAACTGTGGAAGTTTGCAACTTGAGATAATGCTTGATGCGACTCTGTAATTAGATGGTATGCATATAATTAGTGTTTTTATTCAGATATGGCAAAGCCTCTATTCTGAATGTTCATAATTTTGCATAATCAGTGTGTTCTGATTAATACAGATAGTTTACATGGATGCGCATGAAATAATAAGGTTTAGCCGGGTAATTCCCTGAAATTTTGAAGGCGCATACATATATAAAAGAGCTATAGGGATAATGTAGCCATTAGCTGAATACACATGCGCATAAAATAATAAGGTTAAGCTTTTAACCAGGTACGCTCGTTTTTTTTTTTGCCATTTTCCTTGATGTTGGTTTTTAATTTATATATAAGCATGTATTTGCATACCCATACTATATATATACATAATATAGAACCAAACCTTGCACATGATTGCCACAGTAGTTGACGTAAATATTTTTTAAGCCAATTGTAGATGTCTAACGATCAGGAAGATAATGCTACCACTGCTTCTAGTCGTGGCGGAAACAAAAAACTCTAATGTTATTTCTATAGACATGTGCCTAGTATTTGTGACAAGCTCTTTGAAGGTGTTGTTGAAGATGCTGCTGACCCTGATTATGTTGGCAATTTTATTCCAAACATCAATAGGGCCCCTCAGCCTCAGAGTATCTATCCACAAGCTCTTGTCAGGTGATGTTTGCAAAGAGGAGAATACGTGCCTTCGTTTGTGCATTTTAAGACGTTCCAAACTCTTCAATATGAATGGAAAGGATGGGCTAAATTTATGTTGAAGAATCCTTAGGTAAAGCTTGTTTTAAAAAATGCTAAGATATTCCATGTTGTGCAAGTTTCTGAGAATTTGAGCATTAACAAGGACACGAAGGGTCTGCTTGCATTCGCTTCTCGTTGGTGCGGTCTTTCCTATTCAGCAGCATGCGCTTGGGGTGAGTTAAAAATCACCTTGGAGGATATGGCGGTCTTGCTGCAACTGACCGTTGTTAGTAGTATTCCACTTGAATGTTCTGAGGAGGAGAAAAAATATGGCACCATTCTTTCTCAGAAAATAGAAGATTTACAGAAGTCTGGTCGTTGCAATAACAATAATTATTTGGCTTGGGTTGACTACTGGTGGAACGAAAGTTCAAGTTGACGACCTTGTTATTGATGATCCTCTATGCATTACTATATTCCTTATACTTTGGATTTCCAGAGACGTGTTCGAAGATTCTCCTAGAGGTCAGTTGAAGCCTTCACTTGTTCCACTTGCGGTTGTGCTTGTCGGTGGAAAGACTTTTCCTCTTGGTAATTTGTTTCTAGGCTCTTTATACTCTCATTTAGATACTTTCATTTGTGACATGGGGATTTCTAATGGTCATGTCATGATAAAGTCTGTTATCCCTGTTATGTTTATGCAAGCCTAGTTATGGGAACATTTTCCTGAATATGCGCCAAAGACCAAGCTTTCTTATCCAAATGCAAAGATAAGGTATGCTAGAATATTCCGTTGGAGTATGAGATACCTTCTTCTGTTAGTCTTATTAGTTTAATGGATAATGAGAAGAAAGTGAATTTTAGACCTTGGGGTTCGAGGCTTCCACATGTGATTCCACCAGAGACCTTTGCTGGGAGTTTTGTCCTATGTTCTGCGTCTGTTAATGAGGGTAATATTGCTACAGTCGGTAAGGCCACTTTTTGAATAGTTGTACTCCAGGGTATATCCTTGATGTTCGCTCCGATAGTTATATCATGCAGAGTTAAAACATCGATAGGGGGCTCGAAAAATGGGCTTTGATTAGTCTATTCCTTATTACCGTACTAAAGCACCTTCTATAGACGTGCTCCAGCGATCTGAGGGTGCCCATACCATCGAAGCATTCCCTTTCTCCAGGACGATAGAAAAGGACGTGTTACTGATGAATATGCTGGTTTCTGGAATGCACAACTTACCCTCTTCATGTCTAGTGAGCCTTCTGGTGCACGTGGTGAGCCTTATGAGAAGGATTTAACATCTCGATCGAACTTGAAAATTACTTCTGGAGCGAGGCGTGATTCGATTTTTAACTTGACACAGGTACTTCAAATCGTCCTCCATTCAATCACCATCCTTTACTCAATAATTAAGTGTTTAATTCATTTCTTGCCGTCGTGGCTCCCAAACTACTTTGTATCTGATATTATAGCGAATGTCAGTCCTCATCCAGGGGACTAGAGACACGAGTAATTATGCCTGGAAGTGGAGACCAACGTTTGAAAAAAGTAAGTGTCTCATATTTTCTTTTACTCTTCTTTTCTGCTTGAAGTACTTTTATACCTTGTCCTGACAAGTATCTTTACATAGTCTGGAAGTATAACTCGTCAAGGTGACTTGAGTATTCAACCCTTCAAGTTTGGTGTCCCATCTGTTATTATCTCTCAACACCTTATAATTTAAGTGGAATTTCTTTTGGAATTTCTTGAATTCTAGATTTTTTTTTTGTCTTGCTTAACTTAATGAATTCTGACTTTTATGAAAAATTGTTATCCTTAGATGACTAGTAACACAAGTACCCTAGTTTATAAGGTACCACTGTGGTTGGGAGTACTTAGGAAGAAGGCCGAGATGACAATTGACCTGAAAAATCGTTTCAGATTGAGGAAATTGAAGAATCCGATTCCTTACCAATTAGTATTTTGTAGTAGAAATAAATATGAAACATTTGGTATATAAATCATCCCCAAATTCCTTACCAATTAGCTCCAGTTTCAGTTCTTCTGGAGGGTAGTGCAAAAACGTTTCTGACGATATTTTTGCAAAACGACCTATATCCTTTCTAAACTATATGCCATGACCCAAAACACTTTTTAATGAATGTTTAAGTTGATAATAGAAATATTTAATAAAGTTTATGATATGTGCTTCAATTCCTTGTGTTTAAGTTATTTTAGCCCATTATCTCTACAATGTCTCCACTTTTAGGGGGAGAATGAACCAAATAAGAGAGATGGAATTGTATGTGGAGGATTGGAGATTACCATGAGACGTAGCGCTGGTGATGTGTATTTTCCATCTTAAAATCACAAGCGAGCTCTTTCTGATGTGGTTGTTGAAGAAAACACTCTGAGTGGCGTTATCGTACAGAATACTGATACGATTGAGATTATTCCGGTTGAATACTCGAATGTTGGAGTTAATTTTGACTTCAAGTTTGATAGGAATCGACTCGACTACATGTTTATTGGGGGTTTCACTGTTCCGTTTGCATATGCTGAGATGTACACCGAGATATGGAAGAAGTTTGGCCATTTTTTCCTAGATAACACCCAAAATTATCGTACTCTGGAGAAGAATGTATTTGTGTTGCTGCTGACTTCCCTTCCCCATAGAGAAATTTCTGAGGTTTTGCTTGAAGGATGCCTTGGAGGAGGTTGAAAGAGCCGAGCTTAATGTCTTATGGCTTCGTCGTCATTTAGAAGCCATTGAAAAATATTTGCAGGAGAAAGGCGTATCTTATAACTTGGAGACAATCACAAGAGCTAGACATGAAGACAACACCAGCAAGTGGACCTTTATCTAAGAGTTTAACTAATGGGATCAACCTAAATTCACAAAGCTGAAAGCATTCGATTGGGTTACACCTTGAGTGATCTACTACTTGGTGGTTCGGATGAATAAAATCTGGTAGTCGAGAACTTCCGTATCCAGTGACAAAAAGAGTTTTGGGGATAACACTGATCTAGCTGCTATTCTACGGTTGGTGATGAATGATTCTGATGAAAGGTAGATAAGTATACTAATTCAGTCAAGGTTTGGTAACATCGAAGAAATTCTTAATCATCTTTTCTTCTTATTGTCTTTTTATTTACTTTAATCAAACAATCCCCCTTAGTTAGTTATTTTTATTCTTAGTTGCTAATCTAAATAACATCTCAATTACACATCTCTCCGTAGGAACGATCCTTACTATCGTTATATTACTAGTTAATTAGTGAGAAAAATATTGATTATTTTTTTGCACTTACGAAGCACATCAAATTTTGGCGCTGCTGCCGGGGATCGGTTGCTTGATATGTTATTTTTTAGCTTGTTTTAGTAGTTTAAAATATTTTCACATTTTTCATTAGTGTTTTTCAAATTTTTATGTTTCCATGGTGTAAACAACCCGTTGAAGGTGTTCAACTCTCGTCAAAAGCGGTAGGTAAATTCTAAAAACAGGATGTAAGTATCACTTTTTGTTTTTGTTTTTTAGATTTTTGTTAAAGTTTCTCTTTTGTTCTCGTGACTCGCCATGTTTCCTTACGGAAATAATATGTACGGTGCACAAGATCAAACATATAATAGTGGTAATCAATACAGTTTTCAATCTCAATCTTATGACAACTACCAACCATACCAAAGGTATAATCAAAACCAATCATTTGGCTATGATCAATATCCTACCAAACCTTATGGTTATTCTCATACATGCCAACAACCTTACATCGGATATGTAAGTGAACAACCACAAGGATGGGAGGATACTTATACTTTTAATCATGAATCTTCTAGTTTGGCAGATATGATGTAACAGTATATTAACAAATTGGACCAACACCTTCAATATATGGAAGAACGCGACCAGAATTGGGAAAGTTTAAAGAGTCAAATTGATCAACTCGGTAAGAATATGGATGAGGAAGAAGTTTGTCCTCAAAACCAAAATCATTCTGAAATTTCTAAAAACCATAATAAATATTTGATCAATAATGATTATGAAGATGAGCAACTGTTGGAAAGTCCATGGAACAATGATGAAGTTATTCCAACTCCAGATCATAGTAACGATCATTCTCTTATTCAAAAGGAGAAGCCTTGGTATGACAAAACTATTGTTATAAACGGGGTAACATACTCAAACACATATCAACGTTATAAAGAATACCGGATTACAATATTTTTAGGCCAGTTGATTTGTAAGAAGAAGACCCGGTAATTTCTTCTAAGGAGATTCATACCGATTATCCCCTTAAAAGAGGAATTTGATTCTGATGAGGAGGAGTGTAGGGATTTTTATATCTCAAAGGAGTACACATTAAAGGATGATTTTATATATGAACTTAATTTTTTGGTCCGATGACAAGGGTTTTGAAGAGATGGTGATTGAGAAAAAAACCAAATTGATTAATTTTGTGGAAGAAACAATTGAGCTTGCCAGGGATAATAATGATGCTGAGATTTCGATTGAAGCAGAAACTGATAAAGAATGGGTTTCAAAATGTTTGATAGAGGACCACGACACATATGAGTTAAATGATTCATTGCATACCCATGATAAGGATCACGTAAAAGGTTTTTCTAATCCTTTGCATAATTTTATATATTTTGATTCTCCTCCAATCGAAATAGTTCCCCAAAGAGTTGTTAACCTGATTTTTAAGGAGCTACCTAATTTAGGATTGGAGTTGTGTTCTTCTAAAGTTTTAAAGGATTATTTTGCTTCTAAGTATACACCACTTGATTTTTTTGATTCTAGCATTGTTCAGGTTCACCGAGAGGAACCCAAAGAAGTACCCTTGTTCTATGTTCTTTATACACTTCCAAGTGTAGAAAAGAATAAGTGTGGGGGAGACTTCCATAAAGTAGCAGTTTCAATATTTATACCTTATGCTAATGGTTTTGTGAAGCTGTTATTAGAATTGCAAATTGTTGTCTGGATGGATCCCAAGATTTTTAGATTGTTGGTTTACGGGCGCTAACCAGAAATTCAGGATGAGGACATTAAACTAAGTGTTGAATGGGAGGCAACCCATTGGTTTTGTATTTCTATCTTTTGTTTTTTATTTTTATTTTCATATCATTAATTACTGGTTTTCCCATCTTGATTTTACATTGGAGGAGTCAATTTACATTGACGACAATGTAAAGTTTAAGTGTGGGGGAGTGGTTACCCATATAGATTTTTAGTTTTTTTTTTTTGTAGGTAGAATTTTTAAATTTTTTTTGTACATATTTGCATGAAAACCTCCAACTTTTAGAGAATTAGAGTCACTTTGTATATTTCTAGCTAAGTTTACATACGGAGTTCTTACCGAAATAACTGAACTTAGAAGTATTAGAGAACTATATTCGGAATACTTAGTTGTTGAGAGACTAGAGCTGAAAAAAATGGACTTAAACCGCCGGTAGAGGATACAATATTTGAAGAATTGATCATTCAATACCCATGAGTGAGGCACCAAACCTGTAATTCTTTGTACCTATCTAAATTATCCATTTATAGTGTTTCATCTACGCAAACTCCAGGTAGAATAATGAGCTACCCAACTTCGCATCAATTTTTTATCATCACTTTTTGATCTCTTGAGTGTTATTTCTATCAATCATGAGGGTGTCATCAGAATTGCTAACTCTATCTTGTAGTCTTGTTTGCAGTTGGCACCATTCTCTCTCTCGACAACAACAGGTCCATAGAAACACCATATCATCATCAACAAGCATAGCATTAAATTTTTTGAAGGAAACTTGAAGAGTTCAAGGTTTACAAGCAACAGTACAAGAAAGAGCAAATTTCATATTCAGGTAAAACAACAGTACAATGAGCAAAATTATATATACATGTTGAAGACTGAGTACAAAAGTGAAAGAAATCAAAAGATGTGAGTTAGTGAAGTTCATTATATCAAGGCAATACAAGTTGTGAAGAATCAAGTGGTAAAGTCCTTATCCCACGGGCATAATAATTTCATTTTATTTTTTAAAGTTCGTATCTAATTATCAAAAAAAAGAGTAGAAAAACGAAAAAAATAAAATAAAATAATTCACAAGTGAATAAAAAAGAAGAAAAAAAAAGAATAATGTTCATTTCTTTAGTGTATATTTGTTTTTGTTTTTTTAATTTTGTTCAATAAGGCAAGGGGAAGATGAAATCTATAAAGAAGTTTCAAACAACAAGAAATTGAGGAAAAGAGTTACAATTGTCAAGGTTCTATGAAGTTCAAGAGTTCATCATCAACAATTGAATACCTAAGAATGAAGACGTTTCTATTGGATGCTGTGAGAGTTATGTTGATTGACGATCGGGTGAGAAGGTAAGTAAGCATTCTCATCCTCACATAGTGGTTGATTTCCTTTGTTAGAGGTCACTAGAAAAACAAAAAGGGGTTCTTTTTCATCCCACGTTCTATAGGATAACATCTTCATATGATTCGGAAGGTTACCTTTCCTTTCCACCATTCAATGTGTGCAAGATTTCTATCTTCATTCCTTCATGCACATATGAGAACCATAAAGTGCGTCTTTTTACTATCAAAATTATAAAAGCTTGTTAGTGAGGCAGAAACATTCGATTGCTCTCGAACCTGGATTCTTTCATATGGTAGTTTTTTCCTAACTCAAGAGTTAGCATGAGAATAATATTCTTTGGCATTTCTAGCTTCTTATTGTTAGTGTGCAGAAACTTTATGTCTTCTTAGCTCTTTGGATGCATGTGCTCTGGAATGTTTGAAAGTTGGAATTTAGGTTTGTGGGTGTACCTCTTGTAAACCCTCACGAGACTATAACTCGTCTACTAGGGACACATAGGGGTTTAAAGGCTTGTTGCACATGCTAAGTGCAACCGTGTCCTCGACGAAATGAAGTTGTTTTAGTTTAGTTTAGTTTAGATAGTAGTTTGATCGAGGACTAGAAAAATCTAAGTGTAAGGGAATTTAATAAGTGCATAATTCACATGTTTTTAATGTCAAATCCATACTAATATTTGCTATAATTCTTGCATATTACTTGTTATTATGTTTGTTTTCTATCTTATATCTTATGTTAGGTGAATCATCCCAATAAGAGTGAAAGTGGCTACAAAAGAGCTAAGAAGTGAATTACTCCAAGTATTCAAGCATTCCAAGACCAAAAAAAAGGAGTTCATTGCGACATGAAATGACCAAGAAAATTGAGTCTTACAAGTGAAAAAGGGACAAGGTTGAAGGAAACATGTATATTGAATTGTGTTTAGAAGCGATGGACTATTGAGAAATAACAGAGCTTATGAGAATGGTAAGCTTGTTATGTTTTCTGAATAGGATAAAGAACCTATTTATAATAGTTTGGGAACACACGTTTTCCTTGTAAGTAGTGGAGGTAGTGAAGAGACGGAGAGGTGGAAGTCGTGGGGATAACGGTACAACCGCCTTGGAATCTTCGGGAAACCATTACTCCATTACTCCATTAACTGCTTCATCCTTACCAATACTTTGTAACTTTCTTATCATGGGGTATTGCCACGCCGCATGTTGCTGTAACCACCAGAACAAAACCTCATGAAGAATACCCCCATGAAGAATCCCCGATCTAACATGTTTTGATTTCTCGTAAGAGTTAGTGGAGTCATGGACTCTGAATTTTGTTAAAACAGAATGTTTCTACTAGCTACAATGATGTATATGAGTGTTACAGGATTGATCGTGGTGTTGCTAGTACCCACCGATGTCATGGCTGTAGCCTAGGTGATGGTGCAAGCATGATGCTAGGACAAGAAACCATGAAGCATAAAAGGAAAGAGGAAAGAGGAAAAAATAGGAAAAAGGTGCTAGCGTTCTTGGAGGCGCTAGCGCTGCTAGTAGTCGTTTGGCGTAGGCATTGTTGTTTTGGCTTTGTTGGTTTTTTGTATCTTTTGGCACATGTGTGTGCTACTCATTTATGTTGGGAGTGTGGCTAGGGCTTGCTAAGGCTGGCACTTGCTAGTTTCATGGTTATTGCCTATGTATCGCTAGCTTTGGGATTCATTAATGTCGTGGCCATATTTATGGCTTGTTTAGGTTTCTCAATTGTGTGAGATTTAATGTTTGCATTTACACTTAACTTTTATGCAGTGGATACAGAACATTTTCAAGAGATTCAGCTGTGGAAGTTTACAACTTGAGATAATGCTTGATGCGACTCTGCAATTAGATGGTATGCATCTAATTAGTGTCTTTATTCAGATATGGCACATCCTCTATTCTGAATGTTCATAATTTTGAATAATCAGTCTGTTCCGATTAATGGAGATAGTTTACATGGATGCGCATGAAATAACGAAGGTTTAGCCGGGTAATGGCCTGAAAATTTGAAGGCACATAGATATATAAAAAAGCTACATGGCTAATGTGGCCACAAGTTGAATATGCATTCTCAATTCTCTTGCGGAATGTAAGATAGCAGTATGTTTTTATAATTCTAATGCCGGGTCAGGAATTTACACATATTTATTTCATGCTTTTGTAGCTAGGAAAAAACAATATTACAATTTTCTCCCTTGTCAAAAACTCACCATCAACATTAAGTCACCTGCTTAGTGCAGAATAGTAATGTTTTGTAGTAAACATTAGATGGTGATTTTTTTACTGGTATAAGAAAAATAAATTAACAAGTCAAGTTTTCAGGAATTACTAGAAATTCTGATTTGATGACACTCTGATGATGTCGAATAATCACTGAATGAGCAATAATTGATGTAATAGTAGGATGATAACGCATCGTATGGAGAGCATAAATTTTTGAAGAGTAGCTGATTTGTATGCTGGAGAGACCAAATTTGACTCGTGTGTGGCACGGGACCATGGCTCCAAAAGGAAATCCTTGTTTGAACTAGATTTGGTAACCAATTACTATAAAAGGAAGTAAACCCTTATTTTTATTCTCTCCTTATCACCACCGATCAGAGCTCCTCATATTTTTTCTTCGAGTAGAAGCAGTCTTTCCGCTGGTGACGTCACCAGCCAATCAACGTCGGGCAACTTCCGACCAGTTTCCGGCGACCAGGTACGCGTTTTTTTTTTACGTGAGTAATTACTCACATATTTCTTCTCCATTTTCTCTTTTGATGTGAGTATTAACTCACTAGTTCCATTATCATCGCTTGCTTAGTTGCATAAGCATGTTATTGATTTGATAATGATCTTCTCTTGACAGCTTCTTGCAGGTGAACTTCAATTCCACAATTGTTGTCTCTGATTGTGATACTCCTTCATTGGCTTCACTGTAGCGTTGTTAAGCTTTTAACCAGGTATGCTCTGGTTTGTGGCAATTTTCCTTGATGTTGGTTTTTAATTTATTTATATAAGCATGTATTTGCATACCCATACTATATATAACATAAAAGAGAACCAAACCTTGCGTGTGATTGCCCTAGTAGTTGACGTAAATATTTTTTTAACCAATTGTAGATATCTAACGATTAGGAAGATAATGCTACCACTGCTTCTAGTCGTGACGGAAGCAAAAACTCTAATGTTATTTCTCTAGACATGTGCCTAGTATTTATGACAAGCTCTTTGATGGTGTTGTTGAAGAGGCTGCTGACCCTGATTATGTTGGCAATTTTATTCTGCACATCAATAGGGCCCCTTAACCTCAAAGTATCTATCCACAAGATCTTGTCAGGTGTTGTTTGCAAAGAGGAGAATGCATGCCTTCGTTTGTTCATTTTAAGACGTTCCAAACTCCTCAGTCTGAATAGAAATGATGGGCTAAAGTTATGTTGACGAATCCTTAGGTGAAGCTGGTTTTAGAAAATGCTAAGATATTCCATGATTTACAAGTGTATGAGACTTTAAGCATTACCAAGGACACTAAGGGTCTGTGTGCATTTGCTTCTCGTTGGTGCCATCCAGCCCGTTCAGCAGCATGCGCTTGGGGTGAGTTAACAATCACCTTGGAGGATATGGCGGTCTTGCTGCAACTGCCCGTTGTTGGTAGCATTCCACTTGAATGGTCTGACGAGGAGAAAAAATATGGAGTCATCTTTGTTCAGAAAATAGAAGATTTACAGAAGTCTGGTCGTTGTAATAACATAAATCGTCGCATTTTGAGGTTCGTTGAAACTGTATCACTGCAAAGATCGTTGAAACTGTTGCCAGGATAGTCGGTCTGCAACATGATCCGGTCCAAAGTTCTTTGGAACTGTTTCCTAAAAGTTCGTCAAAATTGTTCGATTGCTTGTCTAACCTTTTGTATCAACTACCAATGTTCAATTTGCCTGAAAATTCATCTGTGACATCTGTCAAACCCTAAAAAAACTTTAATCAGAGAGTCATCTTATATGGAGGAGTCTGGCGTTACTTCATTGCTTACCTCTCCATCGACATCAGTAGATTCATATTCTTCAAAAATTTCTTCAGGGTGGGGCATCTCGTCCAGGTCTTCATCCTTCAACTTATCTTCATCTTATATATCCATGGTGTCTCCCAAAGCCTCATAAGCATCAACATGGAAGAATTATTCGCAGTCCTTTTCTTACAGACTAGGACTGTCAAAAACGACAGGAGTAATATCCACTCAAGGGCACATCACACGCACCTGCTGAAAGAAATAAACCAATAAAACAAGTCATGATAGTCACGCTTTGAGTCAAGAAGATTAAAGAAGACTGGCTTTGCATCTCAGTAGCCCAGAACTACAACGAGGACTTCAACTTCAATTCAGATACTTGCCCTAACCCCATCACTTCAACGACAACAGAGGACGACTTCAACTTTCATGATTTCCCATATCCTCTCAAATTCCTGGAAGTATGAACCTGTGACGACACCGTAAAATTATCTTCTGCCAAGTAGCGGATCCAAGTGAATTACACTTGGGGACTGACGACTCCCTCACTTCTGAAAGTTTAACACAGTAACCATTCTTCAACTAGAAGGTATGATCAACAACGGTACTAGCAACAAGACCTCTCTACATCAGTACTCACATGACTAGGAATCCTCCTTTTCTTACCTGATCACATCTAGAATGTCGCCCCAGATTCAGGCTTCTTCTCTCAACTTCCAGAATATTGGTTTACAAGTTGTTGGTCATGGATCCAGTGATATACTCACCACAAAATCTTTACATGCCCTGCCTTCTCAGTATGCGCGCCATACACCTACAGCACACGTCACCGTCAGGCACCAGCTCAGTCCACTTCTCTATTCTTTGATGCTCTTATCAGTAACTGTTCGATTTACAAATCTAGATATCGACAATATTCGGTGAGGAACGGGTCAAAACATCCTTCATAAGAAGTGTTCATATATGTCTCTATTATGACATACCAAAAGGGCACATTATTCGGAGACATGAGCTAGGAGATATATCTCTTACACTAAAGTCTACAAGATATGAAAATCCTCACGGGATTACTAATCTCAAATGTTTACGCATGGTTGGCTGACCTAGCTAACTCTGGATTGAGTGGTTCTTTTTGGATATGATATTTAGGTCTCATGGCTTCAAAATTTGGGGTCAAACATCAAAATCGGACATCGTATGAAACTTCAACAGCTTCTGAAGAAAATAGTGTGCAAACTAGGGTTTCCAAACGGGATTCAGAAGACTAGGCTTATAAAGACCTCATCTGCCCGTGGACTTGCATCTTCTCAGACATACCATCATCTCAGGTCGCACTGCATCTTCCAAGAAGATATCACAGTACTAGAAGACCCCATCAACCTTTCTACGACAAGAGCACTAGAGTTCACCGCCAACCGCACCTGCAGTTCTGATCTACCATCAGCTTCTTCAACCGGTTTCCAATATCTCCAACTTTGCTGCTATAAACTACAACTTAAAGCATCATCTCTGGGTGGCCTATCTCTCATCAACTGCCGTTTTACTGACGCTATCACTAGCACTTGATCGTGGCATACTCAAAACCTAAGCAAGCACCGGGATCAACTACTTTCTCACAGGAAAGTTTAAACTAAAGCATAAATCTGCATCAAAGTCATTGCCCAGAGGAGACAAAGCTAACAATATTTCTTGTTGGACACATACATGAAGAATTGATTCAACTGACTTGATCTTCTGTTTGAGATGAGGCGTACCTGTTTCAAAAAAAAAGAAAAAAAAGAAAGCCCCGACTATATCCTCTCTTTTTGCTCACGACAAGATGGCATTCCTGGCAAGAACGGCAACGCCTACTATTCCCAGCCAAGGTTCGTGTTAAGGGGCAAATATCTCAATATCGGGTAAGACAGAGCTAACCAAATTTCTTCCTTGACCAATGTGCTCCTTATAGACGTACTCTTCATGCCCCTGTTGGTAGCTGCTCAACCAACGTGACTGGATCAGAAGTTCAACCCAGCTACGTTTCCCTTGCTCACGAATTAGAAATTCCGGGAAAGAACGTGGACATCTACTAATACTAGTTAAGATTCATGCTAAGGGGCACTTACTCCAGTACCTAGAAGCCATAAGCTAAGTATATCTTCTTCTACTCTTAAAATTTAAATTATGCATATATAATCATTATAAGAATACTGTCACCATCTAGTGCTTGTTGTGCAACATTATTGTTCCTCACTAAGCAAGGGACTTAATGTAGATAGTGAGTTTCTGACAAGGGCTATAATTGTTAAATCGCCCTTCTACCTAGTTGCACGAACATATAAGTATATTTGCGTATATATTTCTGACTTCATATATAAACAATGAATATTGTATTTCTGCCTATATTCCGTAGGAGAATTAAGAATATAGTCTCTACAAATGGCTACGGGTATTCTGTATTTACATTTTAGTCTAAATAATAAATCACAAGCTCCTACATGGATTGCCTACTAGTATAGAGAAACTTGAGTCACGAAATACTGTATTTTTACTTATATATTCTGCAAGCGAATTAAATATACAGTCTCTACAAACAACTACATGACTTGCAGCCTCCTCAATGCTCACAATATTTATGCTATATCAAACTAGTCTCAAGTCGCATAAATTCCACAATTGAATTCCTTGAACTTGCCTCGAGTATGCATCGATGTTTCGAAAACATCTATCAAATATGGGAATAGATAATGCTTAAACACAAAAATATACTCTAGCTTAATGCTTCGTTCGCGACGAACTCTTCTCAAATTGCTCTTCTGAGATCAAATATGCTACTTTAGCACTTCGCTTAAATATAAGCCACGAACTATGCGTTACTCCCTTTGAACGCGCCACAAACAAGAAGCAATGCCTCAAAAGATGCATTGAGCCTCTGAGCTAGGCTAACCCTAGATTTTCTCTCATTAGCGCCAGGCTAGCACCAGTTGTTTTGTTTAGCACCACATTGGCACTAGTTCGCCACCATAGCGCTAACTCCTCTTAGATAAGCATATTTTAGCTTGGAACGTCCTCAAGAAATCCTACATGGTGCTACCATCTCAACTAGTAACAACCCTAGCCTTGGCGCTTTAACCCTAGCGCCAAAAGTTCCAAGTTCCTTGGCGCTGATCCGTTTTGGCCTAGCGAGTCCCTACATGATGCTTCATAGGCCTAGAACGTCCCTACCTTGGATGATGTGTCCCAGCTAATACGTCCTTGAATTAGCGCCACAAGCCTAGCACGTCCCATCCTGGTACGCTCCTTGGCGTGGATGCGTCCCTAGCTTTAACATCTCTATCTAGTGCGTCTAACACAGCTTAGCGTTTTCCACGACCTTGATGCGTCCTTATCTAATGCGCCTCTAGCAAGCATGTCCCTAGTCCAATGCGCATATGACCATTATGTCCTTGGCCTAACACGTCCATACTAAGCGAATTAGCACAAGCGTATTAACGCTAGCACATTTAGTGCTCACTATATTTGACCTAGTTGAATTGCTAACTTCAAACGTCCTTGACACTAGCTTTCTATCCCTAGCATAATTGATGTTTGCTAGAAGATATGCATATTAGCCTTGCTCTTGAGACGTTCGCACATTATCCTTTTATACTAAAAGAGCTAGCACATTACTATTTGTGCTAAGTAGCCAGTGCTAGTTTTTATAGCTACTTCCCTCATAAATACGCCCTTCTTTTAAATATATGTCTAACACCAAACCTTATATGATTTTCTAATAACCTTTCTTTCTTAAGAATTCCTCTACAGTATTTGGCAACAAATGCCTTTCATACTTATGCTAAGTCACTTCTGAGCTAATACTTAGTCATTAAATATGCCATGTTACTCCTAAGCTATATATGATCATTGCACTTGCAAGACTCGGCACTAATCAGTCTGATCATCAATCTAGTGAGTTGCGCGACTTGCCTCACTGACTTAGTAAGTCATTTGACTTGACTTGATCAAAACAATAGTGGTTTATAACTCCACTATTTCCACGATATATCAAATACAACACATGAGGGGATTCTCATTGGGGTATTGGTCTGGCGGTCTATGACAATTGTGCGTTGTGGCAACACATCCAAGAACAAGAAGGTAACAAGTAGTGGGACGGTTACAAAGAAGTTGAGAGGATGAGGAGTAGAGGTCAGACAGGTCTTCCCTACTTTCCGGACACGACCCTACTACAATCTTCATAATTATCACTTCTCCAGCTTTCCTTGACTTCCACCACTTACGAGAAATCAGTGTGTCTCCTTCGAACTATAAATCGATAGTATCATTTATTCGAAACAAGACAACAAGACATAAGAAACTAAACATACAGAATGAGCAATCCATCTCATAGAGAATCCTTTCTTCTTCACACACTACTTATCACACTGATATTTATCAACCAACCTTCTTTGCTTCTCTCCCCTAAGACCTACCTAATCTTCTCCACCTTTGCGATCGAAGCAGGACGTGAACGGCCATATCTTTGGTTTAGGCTCGTCCTATTCGAGCTTCATCTCTTGAACCTACTTGAAAGTACGATTTTACCGTACATTTGTTTTCACCATAAAACACCTGTAACTTCTATTTTATAAGTCATTCCGACACACTAATAATATAATAATTCTCTAAAAAACTCCCAAATCAAAATATTTATTCGGGTAAATAAATAATGAGTCCGCACCACCCATTATCCATGTGGTTAGTAGTTTTCGTATAATTTTAGGGTTTATTATTTTCTTAATTAAGAGTTTTGGTTTTGGGAATATTCAGTTTGGTGTTTTTCAAGAAGAATTCTTATTAATACAAAAAAATTTACCGCTTCAATAGATTTTCTATACTTTAATATAGGACATAATCTTGTTTTACTTCAAACAAAAATAGTGGTTTTTCAATCCAAACAACAAGTTTTAGAAGATTCCCACCCTTATAAGGAGTTCATGCACAACAAATAGTACCTACGGGTTATGGTTGTGGGTTATGCAAACTGGAGAAACTTTTAGTATTTCTCTGTGGCCATATGGGTTTACAAAATTGCTACAACATTTAAAATGGTTTCGTGTTTTAGGGGTGTAAGAATTCAAGGAGGGGCGACTAGAGGATAATGTATTTGGATTATGCATATAGTGTAATAGAATAATAGAATAAGGGGTGTCTATGACTTGGTAAATTTCTATGTTACCCGATCTTTTAATTATTTTTTTACCTTACTATCCTTTCCATTATACAAATATAATTTACTTCAGAATCACTCATTTTTCTATTTTTTTATATACATTATTTTGCTCATAATCCCACTAAATTGGTATCCAGAATCGGTTTAGGTTTTACCTAGCCGATTCTGGATCATCAAAATTATAACCGGCTAGGTTCTTATTGAAAACCTAACTGATAGTGAATGTTTCCTTTATATTTGACGAACACCATCCAAAATCGGCTAGGATTATAACCAAAACCAAGACGATTGTGGATAGTGTTCTTCACACAATCAGCTAGGAAAAATATTATTTCCTAATCGATTTTGTACGATAATTTTTTGCATAAAATTTCGAGTTACATAATCGTCTAGAAAAGAATATTTTGATCTAGTCGAATCTCTGTATTTTAAAAACATAAAAATCTAGTTTTTCTTCAACTTCCCAGTCTATTATGTGGAATCGCTTGGATATTCACTCGACGTAGCCGATCCTGAGATATAAAAAGTTATAAAATTTATAATTTTTACCATATTTTCACAATTTTCAAGTAACAAAAATGGTATTCGATCTAAGTTTAGACATATACATGGGTAAAAAAATCATAATCTAAAATATCTCATTTCAGCATTAGATTCTCCATATGCCCCTTTTCTTCCATATGCCTCATAATAATATTATTTTTTTGGGTTTGGATAAAAAAAATTATTATCTAAAAAATCACTCATCACCAATTTATAACTTGAATCTACTAATACTAAATCTAATATACGGCTTTAATCTCACTAACCTAATCTAGCTACTAATACTCTATTAGAGCATCCAGACCCATGAATAGTAAGATAGAATGATATAAATTAAATATACCATACCGTTGATATAAATTAAATATATCATACCGTTTTACCATTCACAGTAGATAATCACAATGGATGAATGGTAATTAAGAATAAAACATGGGTGATGGCTAAGTATAAAACTTTGCGGACAAATAGAACACGGGTAGGAAGAGTTTAAAAGTCTACCAAATATTACATGAAGAAGTTTAAAACTTCGCTCACATGTAGGCAGAGTTTAAAACTCTGCCAAACATACGTGGAGAAGTTTAAAACTTTGCTTAACTTTAGGCAGAGTTTTAAACTATACCATGCATATACACGATGAAGTTTGTAGGCAGAGTTTAAAACTCTGCCAAGCATACATGGAGAAGTTTAAAACTTCGCTTAACTTTAGGAAGGGTTTTAAACTATGCCATGCATATACACGATGAAGTTTCAAACTTCATTTAAATATGGGAAAAGTTTAAAACTGAGCACACACCTCTTTTTGTTTTCTCGTCGAGTTAAAATTTAGCAAATTGCTAAACTTGTATGTTATTTATGCCATACGACTTTACCACATAAGGTATCTATAAACTCTTAACATATCCGGTGCCGACCCCTAAATTATATATATATATATATATATACCATTTTAGCATACCAATTATGGATGCTCTTAGCTATACAAATTCAATTCATAAACATATAATTAAGTGAGGTCATTTTAGTCATTATCAAAAATATTTTGATAAAGTTTATTTAATTTACTTTGTTGTAACTCTATTTGGTCTTATCTTACAGTCCCTTTTATAACTCTTGGTCCCCAAAAAAACGATTCTTAGAAATGACACGCACGAATGGAAGTTGACAAGTGCATAAATTACATATTTTTAGTGTCAAATCCATGTTTATATTTTCTATAATTCTCGCATATTACCTTGTATAATATGTTTGTTTTGTAGTCTATGTTTTTATTAGGTGAATCATCTAAAAAGGAGCTAAGGTGCTAGAATGAGCAAGGAAGTGAAGCACTACAAGTGAAGAAGGATCAAGTAACAAGTTTAACTTTCTCAAAACCACAAATCCTTACCATAATATTATAGAAAACGAAGAGACGAAGCCAACGGTGAAAGAATGAGGTCATTTCGACGTCGTATGAATAAGTTATGAGCAAAACGAGAAAGTTAAGAATGGAAAAACTAAAAAGTCTCCAGGAGAAAAATGTCAATGAGGTGTAAGAAAATGACAAATAAAATAAATTAAAGATAAGGAAGTTTGTGTCTAGGGTCGACAGTCGCAGTCCAAAAAAATAAACGACGACCAAGATCTGTCTTTTCCGCGAGCATGTTATTTACACATGTGGGTATCAGTGCTTCTGACGGTTTTGGGCATGTTTTTTCTGGATTTGTGGCCTAACTTCTATTTTGTACGTGAAGAGCTATTTTTGGACGAATTTTGATGTTTTTTTGGGACTCCCGTATTGAGGAAACTTGCTCCTAAAGGGATTTCAATCTCTAGAATATATATGAGGATACTTAAGGAACAAGTAATTGAGGTTATATAAAGAGACATTTAAGGCTCAAACAAACAATCGTCTACCTCTCATATCACATTTTCTACATATTAAACCTAGGGTATTTGGGAGATTGTTAAGCATACCTATTATCCTACGGTTGGTGATGAATGACTTTAATGAAAGATAGATAAACTAGTTGAGTTAACGTTTAGTAATGGCGAAGGGCTCCCTAATAATCTCTTTCTTCTTATTATCTTTTTTGTCATTCATAAACCAATCCCCCTTAGTATTTGCTTTTATAATAGTTCTTTTAATCTAAATAACATCTTAACTACACAACTCTCTGTGGGAACGATCCTTACTACCGCTATATTATTAGTTAATAAGTGAGAAATATCCTAAGTAATTCGCTGCACTTACGACATGAATCATAAATCCAAAGTCGTATTTCAGGGGAGAAGTGTCGAATACTCTCACCAATTCATTTTGGCCCCGTTTTTTAAAGCTCTATAGAATTATGGTGAGAGTATTGGAAAATAGGGCTCACTGATTGATTGTTGCCCCATACAAGCAACATTGCACGCTTTGTATTTACACCTCATATATACCTCCAACTTAACTATATTCTACCTAAACCCCCACTTCCTCGACCACTAACCATCTTCCAATAATCAAAAAAATTAAACTGATCTCTTATATTCCAAACTGAAATTTTTTCCTCTTCACACCCACTGTAATCAATACTAAGCTTTGTATTGACAAAAAATTTATAATCAAAGAAGGAACCAAAGTTTTAAGGTAAATTTGGTTTTTGATCTCTCATATTTTTCGTTTTCGCATCCTTAACCAATTAAACAATCATTGTAGGTTTCAGAAAGACGTTATAAGTGATGATTATGGTTTTTTCTCCATTATTTTGGGTAAGCCTAAGGTCCTAAAGTTAGGGATGTCAATGGGCGGTTCTTTCCGGGTACCTGAACCCGGATCCTACTTATAAAAGTCGGTTCCAGTTCCTAAAGGTTCCAGGTACGGTTCTTAAAGGTTCCATATCCGGTTCCTAATTTAGTGGATCTGGAACCAGACCCGATTAAGAACCTAAATACTCACGGGTCCAGGTATTTAACGGGTCTTCTAAAATCAACTATATTTTTTTAAAATTCTTTATATTTGCTTGAAACGAATAATTGTTCATATAAAGTTATTGTTACATGTATGTAAATGTTCTAATTAAAGATTAAATCTAAGAAATTACAAAAAAAATACAAAAAAAAAAATCCAAGCAAAACTAGACGAAATGTTTGAATTTTAGGTAAAATTAACAAACAAATGACAAATATCCGGGTACCCGCCGGGTGATACCCATTAGGACCCGCTAAGATTTCAGGTCCAATCGGGTAATACCCGTCGGGTCCTAAGTTGCTAATCGGTCCAATTTTAGGACCCGGACTCAATTTACCCGGTTTCGGTTAATGGGTACCCATTGATAACCCTACCTAAAGCTAATTCCAATAAATTGCTTCTTTATGTATTTGAAAAACTATTTCAGTTCTTAGATGGGATTATGATTTCTAATTACAAATTATCTGTTTGGATTAATGGTATCAATCTTTCAATGGGGACTACTTTCGATGTTTCTAACTGTTAGAGATTTGTTTTTAATTGTTGTGCTTAAAAATAATAGTGTAACGCAATGCATTTTTGACAAAGGGGTAACATAGTAATTTTATACACCATGGCCAAAACGTTCATTCAGGGGTAAAATGATCGTTTTATAATTAAATTGAAAAGTCATATTCATCAAGTTTTGAACGAGGGGGAAAATAGTCATTTTACCAAAAAAGTTGAGGATGCTTACTCAAGGAAGCATTACTGTCTCGTGTAGCTTACCCGAGGAAGTATCATAGTGTTAATGCAGTATTATGCTGGTCACTGGAGAGGTGGAAGTTTGTATATGGCACCAACTAGGGCTGCACATCGGGTTGGGTGGGTCTGGTTTGGCCCCACCCGTACCCGACCCGCCAGTTGGCGGGTGACTGAAGTATTCACCGCACCCAATCCGCCGTAGGACGGGTCGGGTCGGGTGCGGGTGGGTGTGGGTCACCCGCCCAGATTCATAGTCATGAATCACCATCATCATAGTCATTAATCAAACTGCCAACTCGAGTTCACCTCATTGAATCATCACTCGAGTGAAACCTATTACTCACTGCCATTCCCAAGCTAAGTATCTCATCTACCAACAATAAATTCAAGATTATCACCTCACTGATCATCGACAACCATCATCATCTAACTCCTCGAATCTCTTTCAGATTGCTTCTCACATTCATGATGATCAATCACCATCAACAGAAACTTCGTCAAAAACTCTTCTTTCCTAACTTCTTGCCAAAGCATAACCAAAACCAAACTTCTGTGTACTTCTAAAATATCTTCAAATCCTTCGCAAACAATCTTCAGACCCATGGCTATCCAGAGTTGGTATTGGTGAAGTGAACCAGTGGCAACTGAACTTGATCTCGTGCAAAACTACTAGTTCAGTCATTTCCTCAAACAATTTTTATGCATCTCACAGAATGGTGAGAGCTGTGTACAGGACGTACCTTGAAAACTCCACAAATTCACTCCTTCCCTGCAGCTGCAAGTTTTCAATTCATATAATCAATTCAAAAACAACACATTCAATCATTCTCGGTCAGAAATCACTAGTACCCACTCTCTGCTTATTTCTCGGCAACACAAACCACCACCTTTTTATCCTAAACAACTCGAGAACCCATCTGAATTCTTAAATCTTCAATCCCTCTTTGAACCTAAAAGAAACCCATATTATGGTAACAACTCTATCTTCTTAATTGTTCCTATTAACACTCTCTACATATTCAAATTCTATTCAAAACTCTAAATATAATTAAGCGAAAAAATCCACATAGGGAATAACTGATGCCCTAAAAGCAAGATCGAAACCCTAGAGATCAAATGTCTTCAATAAAATCTATTACCAATAATTTCTCTTAGATCTAAACCAAAACCTAGAAAATAAAACATAAATTGGAGTCGAAGAAGATGAGATAATCAAAAACCCTAGAAAATTAACCGATGAAGAAATGAAATTACCTAACAACATGAGGATCAGTGGAAAACATTCTTAAAAGAGAAACTTCTCTTAAGGACCTTCTTCATCTTCATGAAGACGTGTTTTTTTTAAACCTACAATTTTACCAGTGCCTTTTTCTCTTGCTCTATACACTTTCCCTTATGTTCCTTCTCCTACTTTTTTAATCTTTTCAAATACATCCATGGCCGATTTCTGATTCTCATTAAATCCTATGTTTTTTATTTTTTCTTTCTTACTTTTCCTTCCTTCATTTCTCTAGCAGATGAAATGTAATTGATCTGATGATGCCATTTCGGCGGGTTGGGCGGGTGGGTCGGGTGAGAGAAGGTGTCACCCGCACCCGACCCGCTAGAAGGCGGGTAAAAGAAATTGTCACCTGCACCCGACCCGTTTATCGGCGGGTCAGGTGCGGGTCGGGTCAAAACTGGCGGGTGCGGGTCGAGTATGTGCAGCATTAACACCAACCTTACACTTTCAAATATGTGAAAATGTGATTAAGACATATATAAGGAGAGGATACTTTGGCTTAGCCATGCTTAACGAGAAAGATACATTTGGGTTAGACATGCTTAGTCATGCTTAGCCATGGTGGTAGTCACTGAATTCCATTTACCTTCCTTTTCCAAATTTGTAGAAATGCGAGTAAGACATATATAGGGAGGAATCGATGATGTTTAGCCATGCTTAACCAAGATAGTTAAGTTTAACTTTGATGTTTAGCCGCGCTTAACCAAGATATCTATGTTTAGCTTGATGCTTAGCTGATGGAGCTTGAATGATGGGAAAGCATCATTCATCCGTGTTTCTTACTCGAGAATGCATATATGCATACTAAGTGGCATTAGTATGCACAATCTAGTGTATACCTTGTGAAATTCCCTTGTCCCATACGACTAGGATTTACTTGGTCTTTGGCATTGCCACACAAGTTGGAAATTATTGGACGCGGATTATACATGCCTACGCAAATACTTTCGAAACTATTAGGCACTAGCATCGATGTTGGATTTGCATTAATAGGCTTAAGATCCTTATCTCATTCGAAAGACCATTCGGTCATGCTTGATCCCTTCATGGTACGGGTTGGTTACGTAGGCAGATGTAATGTAATGCATTTGTGGCCCAACAACTTGTCACTCATATCATCTAATTTGGAGGTGATTGCGATATTTTGGTAACTCATATCATTTGGCTCGGCAGTGCGAGGCAAGAGATGATTGTTGCCACACTTGACGAGGTAGTTGCAATCCATTTGATGGATGTTCATACTTCCTATCAATCTATACGGTATGGATAGTATATGCCTGGATGCTGCACCCTTGGCAAGAGCAAGGTAGGTGCATGCACCCAGTGTATAATCGAAGCAGAGTTTAAGGGAAAAAAGTAGCTCTGCAATGGCCTATGTGCTAGTACAAGCCATGACTTAGGCCTGGACAATGCTAGTAAGTATGTGATGCATGCCAAAGGCATTCATTATTGGTTTTTTTGGCCTTGCACCTTTTGCAGAACAAGGGTAAGTTTAGAACGGTGTGAAGCTACATATGGAAAATACATTTCGAGTATCATGCTTATGAATCATGCTTGGAAATTCAAATCGACGTGTATTTTCCTAGTGAGAGGTGAATCTTTAAGCGGTTACTGTCATCCGAGTAGCGCATCGGGGAGTTCTGGCGTTCGCTGCATCGGGGAGTTTTAGCCTTCGCTGCATCGCTCCGGCGCGGAATTTTCCAGTCTATCATAATATCACAATATACTTTGAGCTATTTGTATTGATTACCATTCCCATGGGGTGCCCCTCTCATGTCAACAATCTTGTAGTATCTAACCACTGCTTTAGAAATAACGTAAGGACCTTCCCATTTTTGAGAGAATTTTGGGACGACCATGTCTTGGTGGATAGGCTTGGCTGTCATGAGCACCAGGTCTCCTACCTGAAATGTTATACGCTTCACTGCCTTGTTGTACGCCTTGGAAATTCTTCGTTGAGAGGCTTCCATATGTCTTTCTTCCCTGGCTTATCTAGATTCGAGGAAGTCTAACTCTGGGATCCTTAAATTTAGGGATCTCAGCTTCATCCCAGTCAACCCCACTTGTTGATGCCATTCTGGTGGATGGAACCTTGATCTCTGCTGGGAGAATGGCATCGGCTCTGTAGACAAGAGAATATGGTGAGGTCACAGTTGAACTCCTTGGTGCGATCTTGTAAGCCCAAAGTGCCATGGGTAGTTGTTAATGCCATGACCTGGGATTATCATACATTGTACGACTGAGGATTCGAATCAGCGTCTTGTTGGTACTTTCATCTTGTGCATTCCTTTGAGGATAATAAGGATTCGAAAAGAGCTATCTAACATAGTATTATTGAAGTAAGTACCTTACATCTTTATTAACAAAGAGATTACTATTGTGAGTGACAATGTGCTTTGGGACTCCGAACCCTTATATGATGTATTCTTTGATATAGGCTGCTATAATCGTCCATGTCGTGCTTCTGAGAGGGATGGCGGCAACCCACTTGGTGAAATATTATATAGCTGTGATTATGCATTCAAGTTGATTTGACTAGGTTGGATTGATTTTGCAGATAAGATCTAGTCCCCAGCTATAGAAATGCCAAGGGCTACTTATGGAGTGAATATGAAGGCATAGAGTATGGATGAAATTTCCATGGATCTGGCATTGGTGGCATATTTAGACGAATGCAGCTGCATCATCCTCCATTGTTGGCCAGTAATACTTCTCAATGATCTGGAGAAATAGTTTTTCTTTCCCCCGTGTTCGACTTTGTGGGTCACTTTCAGAATGACAGGAATTTGAGATCCAGCTAGACATTGTAGCAAATCTTTCCCAAAGCTTTTGCGATATAAGATTTCTTCATGATAAATGAACCTCTTAGTTTTTTGTTTTAGTTTGACTGTTTTTCGCGTCTCTGGTGGTAGGACATCGTCTTGTATTTATTTGAGGTTCTCTCCAGTCCCCATCATAGTGGATCATCAAGGCTTTTAGATGATGTGGTGACGCTTGGCATTTTTAGCAAGATCTTTGTAATGTTCGGTACTAAGTTTCCATTATAGGCCAATAATATCCGAGGTGTTGGAGGCAGAGAGTCACCACTAGTGTTTGTCCACATACGTTATTAAGATATGATTGAGTTGTTGTTGTGCCTTATCATCTCCAAGACATATTGAAAGAGATTCGTATGAGTTTTTGTGATATAACTGATGTAATTTTAGAAGTGGTAAATAAAGGTTCGATTCTCGAACTTGTGAAGGTAATGATTTTAGAAAATAATGATTCTAATTAACTCTAGAAAATTCCAGAAGTAAGAAAAAGACTAAATAACCTAAAGATGATTTTTGAATAATTTTAAAAATACCAGGAATCAGGAATCAGGTAATTTTAACAACCTATGTGATTAATCAGATAATTCTTTTTAAATTAATTGAAGCCCAAATAATTGCCAAAATTGGTTTTGTTATGCTAACAAACAGAGGTAAATCACAAGCATGGACTATCAAAATTAATTAACTAAGCATAATCCATCAAGCAAAAGCACAACTGTTGAAAGAAAACCGTTTTTACTATTCAAAACTATGCAATTTTAATGATAAAAGAATTATAAATAATTATTAGAAAATAATTAAATCACATAAAATTGAGAAAATTACCTTATCCATCATCCCAGTAAATAGACTTAGCTCATGGTGAAGAAAACTTGCTCAAAAGTTGATTTCATTGCTCAAAATATTGATTACAAGGTTAAATAACGCTGTAACAGCTGATTTGATACGCTTATAAGCGTTACAGGAGAGGGTTCAGCTGTTACAGAAGAGTTTAAGCAACAAATGGTTTGAAGCAATAGACGACAGGAAAATTCAAATCAGCAACACATATAAATGTTACTGAGTCTTCTTCTCCGGCAGTGATGGATGAAGAACAGCCGGCCGGTGCAGCAGCAGCTCGTCGGCGGTGACGGAATAGTGACCGGAATTCTCTAAAATCTTCTCTAAGCTTTTGTACTCGATTGATGTGGTTTACATATGCTCATATTGATCTAACCAGATTGATGATATAGTACGCCTATGTACATTAAGGTTTTCTCCGCTCTATCGAATGGAAGGGCGTATGACTAGATATTCAGCGTGTTTGTTGTTGTTATGGGCAACGTGGATTATTATTTCTTCAAAAAAATGGGTTAGTAATCTCTAGGCTTCTACCTTGTGAGGATATAGAGTTACCTCTTTGAACGAGTAATCTCCATTCATCTAGTTGACCCACAATTTGATTTCCCCTTATTTCCAGATGTGTTGCTCATGCTTTCTTAGCTAGTGAAAGACCTAATAGAAACGCTTCATACTTTTCCAAATTGTTGGTGCATTTGAAGTCGAGGTTGAATGAATACGAGAAGACCTCTCTGGATGGGGACACCAGGACCACACTGACTCCTCCAATAGTGTTGATGGGAGTGGAAGAACTATCACAGTATAAGAACCTCGTCTCCTCTTTGATGATGGAGATCTCGGGAAATTCTCTAGGTATGTCTTCATGCAATGCAGTAATGTCTTCGCCTGGGAAATCTGCTAATAGATATGCTACTTTCTGGCATTTGAATGCTTTTGGGGATATACACGCTATATTGAATTCAGACATTTGAAGTAACCACTTGGAAGGTCTGTCTATCAGTGTCAGTTTTGAGAGTAAGAATCTGATAGGGTCGACTTTGGCAATTAGTACCACTCTATTTGATAATAGATAGTGCCAAAACTTAGGTATAACATGAACCAGCGATAGGCACGCTTTTTTTTCTTTTATGACTGAGTTTGGTGGTAGGCATATGAACCATATCAGTGCATCATCCATCAAGCTTGAAAGAAAAAATCTAGCCATAATTAGGGTATTCTCGAGATGTAACGCCATCATCTGCTCGTAATAGAAGATGTGTTCTCTCCTTTAAAGTGGAAAATGACGGTAAACGAAATTTTTCTGGTATATGGCATTCTCTAATTTCATTTGATAATGGTCTATTTTGGAATATGAATCTAGGATCACTCTTTGGCTTGCTGATTAGAATTTTTATTTTTTCATGTTTCTCTGTGAGTCGCCTTTTCAATATTATCTCAATCGATTCTCTTGCTGAGCTAAGAACAATTATGATTGGTTCTGGTTCTGAAATGATATGCCTTGGTGAAGCTCCATATTGACTTGAGAAGTGTATGTATGGAGGTCGTGACTGGTCTTGCATATGCTTTCTAGTAATACAATGATTCTGTAAATTAGGTGGTTGGATTGTTGGATTCGGTAATACTGACTGAGATAATGTTAATTGAGATGATATTTTTTAGTATTCATTTGGTTGACAATATCTTGATTGAGGTTTTGCATTATTGCTGGAATTTTTAGCCGATTGAGTTTTTCAGTTAACATTGTTATTGAACTGATAAGTTCATCTAGCATCTCTTGAGGGATGTTGATTGTTGTTTGTGGATCATTGATTGTTGGTAGTTGTGTTTTTGGTGCTCCCTATATGTTTCTTTGTTCCTCGCAGATGATGTCGACCCAATCATAATGCCTTGTGGGTGTCCATCTGGGCCCAAGACTGTCATAGATAGGGTTACGACTGTTGTTGTTGTTGGGATCTGGCTTGATGATGAAGCTATAGCTCAATTTGGCATTATTTTTACTGTTGTACTAGTTGTACTTGCATTATTTGAGTTATCCATACGTGTTGTTGTTGTTGTTGTGTGCGTACTCCATTGTGCTAGTTGAGATGGTTCTGGATCTCCCATCCCTGTGTCTACAACTGAAACAGTTGGCTCGATGACTAAATTCTCTGAAGTGAAGTTACATCGGGTATAGGTGGTAATCACTTTTAGTTTTCTTTAGCCTTCCACCTATTTGGAATAGTTTATACTAGCTACCATACAAGTATATAATTTCTAAAAAATCTCATTAACACTCAATAATCATGTCAATAGATGTTATTTAAACATGATTTTTCATATTGTGTCAAGGTTAGGATAATTTTAAAGAAGTAATGATGACAATATGGCATATTAAGCTTACACATGGTGAAATATGTATGATCTGCATGGATGAAATTATGCAATAAATTAAAAAATGTTGGTTTATCAAGATCACCAACAAAGTACACTTAAAATTAATTTGATTGCTGGAATAAACATATAATATTACTAGGTAATTATGATCTAGCTTTTCATGTAAGTTAAATATCAAAATTCCCGACCTAGGATCTGATGAATCTATCAACTTATTTCTCTATTTTCGGTGAAGAAGAAGGACTGAAAGCCAGATCTAATTCCCGTCGGAGGTCTTTTATCATCAAATAAATACAAGAATTTAAGTTAATTCATAGTTGTCAAAAATCAGATTCGTCTCGACGAAATCAAGATTTTTAAAATCATATATGAACTTGAATTTTTTCTTGATATTGAAATCTGTAAATCATAGATCTATAATTGATTGTAGTTATGCATATAATATCATCAAGATTATTGGATTAAATCAAGAGATACTTCAAATTTATACAAAGCTTCCCTGAAGTCGGTGACATGCTGTTTTTCCGTCATGATTATTGCAATTATTGATTGATTTAAGCAATCACATTCTTGCTCCACCATCATTTGTTTGAATCATCGTTGAAGCAATGTATTATAATCATGAAAACATAATATATCATATCTGAGTTCTATAAAGATGAAAACTTTAAAATCATTAAGATTTTCATAATAATTATAAGATTATGTTAGTAAGATGCTTTTGAGTTGAATCTACTCTTTGAAAACTTACATTACTATGTATTTTATATGGAAAACTCAGAGTTCGATATCATAACATTCTAACCATGTAAAAATCAAAAAATTACTTCATCATAAGTGATTTTCAAGAATTGAATGCTTAATTGATGTTAGAAAATATGATTTTAACATGAAAAACATGTTCAAATCATAGTTTCAAAGTTGTTTCTAACGCCAATGAAGGCGTGTGATTTGCTGATCAGAAATCGTGCCTTCACAATATTTAGATTTCCGCTGAGATTAAGATTTGCTTGGATAATTCAAAGTTACTTTGTAATTGTTTAGAAACTAGAACCTTAAACTAAGGTTCCTGTACACTTTATTGGTTTTTTGGAAGTAGTAGAGAAGAAGAAAACAATTAAGAGAGAGAAATTACACATTAAGTTTATTGATGGAATGAATTCTGATTTACAAAATAAACCTTAGTACTGGTTGTATGCTCAAAGATAACTCATTTGCCTTCAGTTTCGAATTCAATTCCTCGATATTTAGACAGTTCTTCATTCCGGGTGTTTTGCTCTTCATCTTCCAGATTTATTATCTCGATAGCTGTAAACTTTTTTGTATAACTCGAGATGTTATCACGCGGCCTTAGTTGTTATCATATGATTCAGGCGGTAGAGATCTCGACTTTAGATTTCTTCACAGCTTCCAGATACTGGTACTGATGGCTTCCAGTAGATGTGATATTTTGTCATCTACAATCTCCAAATTTTTTAGGGTGAAATACATTAAATAATCCAAGTACCAGCAAGTACTATCTCTTTTGCCTAAAGTAGAGAAAGGCAGAAGATCCCTCACAAGTATTATTTCCTTTCTTTTTATATCCATCTCTCTCTCTTTTGTAAGGCTGACACATGTCTTTTACTTCCCTTTATTACCAAAAGTGTCGACCTATTTCTCATAAGCTTCCTTTGACTCCCTAATTAAAAATGTTTTACTTTCTCCTTGACACCTCTTTTTCCTTTTTTCGCCTTGGATGTTGAATTTGTTTCGAGCCAAGTCCATAAGTCCCCAAGTTTTTCATGGACTTGGGCTTACAAAACCAATAATGACCTTTTGGTTTTAATAATGGATTTTCATATATCAACAACATACGTTTTCTAAAATGAATTCTATAAAAAAAAGTTGGGTATGTTTTGAACTAATCCATGTTCTTTGAAGGATTGATGGGAACGACACTGAATACTATCTTGACTGACTAAGATCAATGGTTAACAAGATCCATTAAAATCCAGCTGCTTCATGGCCTTTGTATTTGGAACATTACAACAAAATTTAGTGGTTGGTTATTTTTTATTCTGCGTGGTACATGTTTTGACTGGTGCAATGATTTTTATTGATTATATAGGCTAGAGACATAGGAAAAGTTTGATAATGAGTAGTTTTTGACGACTTCAAAGTACAACCTACATGCTAATAAACATATTATTGGATTATACAACAATAAAAAATATTGGGTTCCAGCTTTTTTTTTTGGATTTTTTTTTGTGAGGGAATGACAAACATCAGACGCTTGGGAATCATTAACGCATTTGTTAAGCGAATTATTTATTCAAACACAACCTTATGCCAATTTTTTGAACAGGTTAGTACAATTTTTTTATTTAATCAATGTTTTCATGAACTTTTGTTGGTTTACTCGTCTTCTTGAATGCCTACTTTCCATGTGAAATAATGTGTTAATGTAATATTTAGATGGATATTGCTATACAATACATGTTGCTATACAAACATTGTGAAAACATGGGCATTTGATATCATGTTGGATAAACATAGATTTCTTAACTTGAAGATTTTCTCACCTTTGGAAGACCAAGCTTAAAAGATTCTAATGCAATATGCTTTCAACATGATTAAAAAACAACTATAGAAATGGAAAGTTATAATGTCGTTATGAGCAGAATGGATCCAATTGTTTTATGCAATACTTTCAAAAAAGTGCCACCATAAAATGTCGCAAGGTATTTTGGGATGGCAAGGTAACTAATTGTAGTTGCAAGAATTTTGAATTTTTTGGTATAATTTGTCGTCATATATTGAATGTCTTTTCCGATACCGATTGTTTTGAAAACCCCGAGACGTATTTACCATTACCTTTTCATCATGGTGATTTATGTGATGAAGAACCGAGTCGAATTTTTCTTCCAAATAGTGACAATATTATATCTCAAGTCGAAATCATAATAAAAGTTGTTACTGACTCAATTCCTATAGATAATAACATTGGATGTCCACCAGATTCAAATCCTAAAGGTCGTCGCAAGAAGAAGCGGATGAAATGGGGAAAGGAATTGGTTAAACAAAAAAGACATGTAATTACTATGACTATACTGGTCATTATGTCACTACATGTCCGACTAAGAAAGGCCAATGAAGAGACCCCGAGTAACGGGAAAGAAAAAGAAGAAGACTTGAGAAAACTTACCTAATGTGGAGACCTCGAGTAATTGGAAGAACAAGAAACAGATGACTTGCGTAGAGTTGGATTTAAATCTAATATTTGTTTCAAAATGTTAATTTTTGAGGGATAAACTCAATTTTACATTTTAAGAATATATTTTGTATGTTAATTTTATTATTTTGTAGATATATTTTGCTTTATCAATTTTTATATCTGATGAATACATGTGAAATGTTTATTAGTCAGGAAAAAATAGTTTGGAAGGTGAATTAGTTCGTAAAAATTAAGTTTTGTTATAAAAAAATTTATGTTTGCATTTTTATTTCTACTTAAAAAAAATATGTATTTCACACGACAACAAATAAAAGAATGATCAATGCATTTGTCTAGCAAGCTTGAGGATAGGCATTCAATCCTCGGCTTCACCTTTTTGCAAAAATATTAAATGAAAGTGAATTATGTGAGTCTGACCCAACGAATCAACTCAAAAACATAAAAGAAAATAATCAGAAAATTAATTATTAGGAGATAAAAGGGTTCAAATAAAATAATATACATATAACATTAGAGTAAAACAGTAAAAAAAAAAAATTATATTGTTTCTATCTCTTTTACATGTTTATTATTGTTTTTTATTTTCTATGATAATGATTGGGTCTTGTGCATGGAGGCACAAGATAACAAAATCCAATTAATAATATAAGTATTTGGATGTTAGGGTTTGTTACTATTTAATTAAATATAAAAAATTAGGGTTAAATGGGATATGTGCTGTTAGTGTATAAAGATTCAAGAGTGACATAGGAAACTAAACTCCAAAAGTATTTTTTGATAGAGGAAAAGTTCATTTTAAATCAACCAATATTGACCCGAAAGTAGATAATTTAGACCGAAATCAACTGAAAAATAAAAAATGTGCATGTCTGATGAAATAAGTCTTACTTTCTGCTCCAACAATGAATCATTTCATTGGTTTAACTGAATAACTAAATAAAATAGATAGACATTTCTCCTCGTCTCAAGTCGATAGATCTTTTCAATTAAAAGATCTTCCATATGGCTAATACACGTTCCAGTTGACCGAACCTAGTTCTAATTGTTTTATTCTGAAACAGAAATATCAATGGGGACAATTCATTTTATTCAGATATTAACATGACCAAGAGGTACTGGATTTTTTTGCCTTTCCCTTTACTAAAAGTAGGGATTTTCATGGCCGGTTTTGGTTCGGTTTCTGGCCAAACCAAAACCGAAAGCGGTAAAGCCGGTTCATCAAAACCGAACCAGTACCTTCGGTTCGGTTTTTAATCGGTTTTATCCGATTTCGGTTTTTCCATCCGGTTTCGGTTAACCGACTATTTATGTCAGTTTCCTGAAACTGACAATACAAATCTAAAAAAAAATAAAAAAATAACCATTCTCACATTTATACTTCATAAAATTCCTGCAGACATTCACATTCTCACATTCATACTTCATAAACATTCTAAAAAACTACCTGTAGATTTTAATGAGATACCATTCCCTTAGTTGCTAACCAATAATCTATATCAAGTATGTCCTATTGTCCTGTCAACTCATTATAGGTTTGAAGCAGAAGAGGATCTAAACACTCCCATACAGGAGGGAATCTCCTGCTGTTTCTCTATGAGTCCCTCTGCAGCTGGTAAAATAGTCAAGTGGTCTTCAAACAAGGCAATGAGGTTAAGAGGACATTGCACAGCGACATACAAGACAATCAATCATATTATCCCACATCTGAACAACACAAACAACATGACTGTAAGAACAAGTAGAACGGTGTTTTCTCATGTAATTTGTCTGCTATCAACAGATTCAACACCGAACCTTAGCACCTTAGATGATCAGATCCTACACAAACTAAGACATCCAATCTCATTGAAGTGGTATACTCCTCAAATGCATTCTGAGGCCTGTTATATAGCATCAAGATAGAGGACCTACACTACCTGCATGACAAACAATGGTCTAAACGGCAAATAAGGGCTTCTGTGGGGCAGAAAGTAAAACAAATTGACAACGCAGAAAGATATCCATCAAATGCCAAGGCATAAGATTCAATAAGGATTGTGTGTGATAGATAAGCATGACAACATTGCAGTTAAGTAAAATATTTATTAGTGTTGACTTGACTGTCTATTACATGCATAGCATGATAACTGTTGAGTCATACTCATACAACAAATGTTAAAACCAGTATTCATACTAGTTCACTTCTTTAGTAGGAACCATGCAGATAATAATCAAAAAGAGTTACATACATCTTGTTTGTCTGTGGCAATGAAAGCACTCCCAAAGAAGAAAACTAAGCAGAGCAAAGAAGTCGTTGAAACTAGACTGCAGAGACACGATCTGTCGATCTCCTAATTTAAATTCTTCCTGAGAGATAACCTAAATGAATCAGTTTAATACAAGAATAGGGAGTCAGTACCTAAATGAATCAGTCAGCTCAATTTGCACATAAACAAATTAAAGACTACAACAAAAAGACTATATTTGTTAAATACATAAGAAAAACAACACCCACCAGCACAACACTCACAATAAAATCAAACACAACAAAAAACTGTAGCAAAAAGGGCATCAACAAAAGATAGAAAAACAAAAGTTGAAGGAAGAAGAAGAAGAATAAGGATGCCAGCAACATGTGCAGCAAGGATTTTTCAATTAATTCGTGAACTTGGTCATAATCAGATGGTGAAACAATAAGATGGTTATTAGACCATGTTGAACCATCTATAATTCAAGCTACGGGTACTGGTACTATACCTGCTATTGCTATATCTATTGGGGGTACACTCAAAATACCAACAACTTCACCTGCAGCACCAGATGGTGGTGATATTACAAAAAAGAAAAGGAAAATGCCTCTACTTATGATTTCATTGAACCCATTTCTTAAAATGGTGGGAATGTTTCAATTTCATCTAGGTTATCTCCAATTGGTGGTGTTGGGAATTCAATGGGTGCAATTCCTTCTTCTGGTGGTGGTGGTGGGATAGTGAATACTCAACATGGGTTAGTTCCTATGTGGGAAGTAAGTACAGGTGGGGGAATTATGCCATGAAATGTTGTTGTTGTTGCTGCTTTCTGGATGATTCCACAAGGAACAACTATTACTCCTGGTTTTGTTACTGGAAGTTCAAATATGAAACAAGGAGTTCCTCAGTTACAGCCATTTCCTGCTCCTGCTGCTACCACTCCTCTGGTTAATATTTCTGCTAGAACTATATCTTTTTGTGTTACTTCTATGCAACCAAATACTGGGTTTACTTTTGTTGATGGGACTCAAATTCCTTCTACTTCTTTACCTTGTATAATGACTACTACTAGTGCTTCTTGTACCACCACTATGGCTTCTAGTTCATCTTGAACCATAACAAATACTAGTGTTGCTGCTACTACTACTACTACTACTTCAGGTCCTCCTCCACAAATTCCAGGATCAATTAGCTTCAGTGGATATTGGTCAGCAAACTAAAGGAAACTAAAGAAAAGTGGATATTTTGTCTCTAGATGGTTCAGTGGTTATTGGTCAGCAATTAGCTTCAGTGGATATCGGTCAGCAAGCTAATTCAGGGATCAATTAGCTTCAGTGGGTATTGGTCAGCAAGCTCATTCCAGGA
>JAJJMC010010614.1:3942374-3968588 GCA_023531435.1 Papaver californicum | reverse complement strand
GGATCAATTAGCTTCAGTGGGTATTGGTCAGCAAGCTCATTCCAGGATCAATTAGCTTCAGGTTAACACAATATTGGTCAGCAAACTAAAGGAAAGTGGATATTTTGTCTCTAGATGGTGAGTATACCTGAAGCTGAATTTGGTGATCAAGATGGTAAACTCCATGAGTACAGGAACATACATTAGAAAATTTAAACCTACTGCTTTACATGATTTTTTTTTCCAAAAAGAAAGAAACCAAGAAGAACCCACAACAGAACATAACATGCATCATTACTAAAAATTAAACTAAGATTGAGAACCCACAATAAATTAGAGTTCTTCAAATTTCTGATGAACCCTAATTTACAAGTACTTACTGTTACTGGTGTTGATTGAGAATCTAAATCTTCCATGATTGAATGACAAAACAGATGGCTGCAAAATTAATCATGCAAAATCAATCAGAGAGGTTGATGCAGGAAGAAGTTAGAAGAAACAAAGACTACAAAAAACTGCAGATATCACAGATTCACATACCTTTTACTGATGCAGGAAGAAGCAAGAAGAAATTGGGAACAAATTATCTTCTACTGAGCATCCGGAGAAGAAGGAGAAGAAGAAGAAGAAGAAGAAAGTGGGAGGCTGCTGCTAGGGATGTTGAAGTGAAGAAGAAGAAGAGAAGAGGAAATATGAATTAGGTTTAGGTCTCAGTTTATATATCAGGGTGATTGGAAGGTGTAGATTAAATATATCAAGTATACTAAAATCTATATCAACGGTTACTAATTTTTGATTTTCCATGGTAGTTCGGTTCGGTTTTGAGCACAAACCAAAACCGAAACCGTTACGATCGGTTTTTAAGTTTTTTTATCAGAATTCTTCCATTACTAAACGGTTCGGTCCGGATCCGTTTCTGCGGAAACCTATTACCATATACAGCCCTAACTAAAAGAGACTTTCTCTCTATCAATTATCCAGAAAAAAAAGCCAACCGGCGAAAGCACGGGTAACTATCTAGTCAAACTATACTTCTTTATCTTTTGAGCTGTTCTGCCGGATCGATAATGGTAGGTATTATTTTATGTTTGGAGACCTGCTAATGCAAAGCTGATAAGACCTGTCTTTGTCTTTTTCCAACTCTATCAAGCGGATGTTCTCTCATCATCATAAGTTCATGAATATCTGTGGGGTTGGATTGGCTAAACAAAACCCAAGTGGACCACACCTTAAGAGAGTAATTGAGAATCTTATGAGTGAAAGATTGAAATATTTAGAAGTGGGGACGGGACAACTGGGGTTGAGAAGACTATACATTTTTGGTTGTATATTATTATTAACACCATGTACACACCACCTCTATCACCCTACCTTATTATATTTGAGTAGCCGAGTGCGGCGCGCTTAAGTGGCTCAAGCAATTTTAAAATTCAACATCCGCTATAAAATTTTATTAACGTAAAAAGGTCCTTACAGTTTTACAAAGTGAAAGTTTTTTAAAAACGTAAGTTTGATTTTTTTTTATATAAACCCGTCGTCAAGATGGTATATATATTTCAAAATATTTGAATTTTAGTTTAAAATAATAAGTTTTAATTTGTTTTTTTATTTTACATTTTCAGCATGATTAATCTAACCCTTATCCATCTCTTATTACTGACATATTTTAAAAAAAAATTCTATTGTTTACGTTCATTATTTTTGGACACCCGTTTCTCTTCTTCTTTATTTTTTCTTTGTTTTATCATCTCAATAAAAACTCCATTGTCACATATCATGATTTATGATATACCCTTTATGGGTTAAGTGATACCATTTTTTTTCTTCATCTTCCTTAGTATAGGATTTAGTAAGGATTTTTAAAAGTTTTCCAGTTAAGAAATTGTAGTTTTCAATCTTAAAAGAATTGATAACTTTTTTACAGTACAAAATTCGTCTGAAAATTGCGATTATCATAAAATTATGAAAATTAGAATTTTCAGTGGGCAACTGGTGATAATTGTGATTATCACAAAATTGTGAAAGTTGAAATTTTCAGTGGACTGGTGATGATAATTGTTATTTTTTGAAACCGCAACTGGTTGCAAAACGTGCATTTTGAAAACTGGAATTTTTAGTGGCCAGGTGTTTGATAATTACGGTTTTTGAAAAAAAAAATCGGCTTTATAATTTATTTCCGAGAAAATTTATGTTTTCACAAAACGAGGAGAGAGAAAAGAAAATTCACTTTTAGGTAAAAATAAAAATGAGTATTTTGCGTTACCTCATCTTCAAAGATTGCTAATTAAGCAAACTTTCCCTAGATATTGAAAATTAGCAAAACCTCCCATCGTCAACTATTCCATCCAATTTCCAGTTAGCTGAGTCAACAGGAATGTGGTGAAAATATACACGTGTCAAACATAGTGTCCAAAATACCCCCATCTTCTTCCCTAAATTAAACCCAAATTCAATTTTCACCCAAAACCCTAAAATTTTCTCTCTTTTCGATCCTCTTTCTCGCAAAATTTTCTCTCTCTTCTTCCCTCCTCCTCACCCTGTATCATCATGTATTTCTGAATTCCAAGTTCAACAAATACAAATATATAAGTGATCAAAAAGTATGATCTTTCTATTACACGAAACATGCATTGATTCAGTGGACCGAGTCAGTAGATCAGTTCTAGTGTTACTGACTTTGTGAATTGACTCAACTTTGTTGTTCATGAGGGTGGGTTTGTTGTGATTTGAAGATGAATAGGGGTAGAAACTTTGAGTGAGAGAGATAAGTAGAGAATCAGATCAAGATGTTGATTTTCTTGTGCAGTCATGGTGGATGAAAATAAAGAGATACAATAGTGATTGGAAGATGCTAATTGAATCACCCGTTTGAAACCCACAGATTACCCATCTTTCTATGACTTTTGAAAACCCATACAGACTTGAAACTCACAATCACCATTGAAACTCTCCTAACCCAAAACTGAGTTGAACCCATATTTCTTCTTCGTCTCATACCTTTTCTTTTTTTTACAAAAGGGTAGTTTTGCTATTTAACCAAAACTATGTCATCCGTACATGTCTTACGTGTAATCTTTTTACCAGTTAGAGAGATAACTTAACGATATGAGGTTTGCTAATTTTCAATATCTACGGAAGATTTTCTTAATTAGTAATCTTTGAAGGGGAGGTAACGCAAAATACCCCAAATAAAAAAGTAAATTTTTAGGGAGATTTTGTTGGGATTATTATTTATCACGTTAATTATTGTAGACTTGTAGTAGTTTTTCAGAAAATTTCCATATTTTTTAATTAAAAAATAATTTGAATTTACTTAAAAATTTGGTAATAAACGATAAATTAGGGATTCTTTTTATATTTTAACTTTTAAAATAGTAATATTTTGATAAAATAAAATATCAAAACTATTCTCCTAATTTAAATAAAGGCTATCAATGTAATCTAGTAATACTAAAACTAATTATGGGCTTTATCTATTAGAATCTTAATAATGGGTTCTTTATATACAAAAAAAAAAAAAAAAGGAAAATGGACTAGAATTATTTTTCCCCTTTACAAATTACACCGAAATCTTTAAGTGCGCATACTAAAATTTTCCGAAACTTATGACATAGGAAGTCAAGTTTTGAAAGTATCAAATCCAACGGTTTAAATGTTACCTGATTTTAGTTTCGCTAACACTTTCAATTTTGTGTTGCTCAGCTCAAAAGGTGGGGAGATACATGGTATCAAGGTTTGGAAACGACTGTAATATCGAGAAAAAACGGCAGTTGAAATAGTCATGGCCATATAGTGTGATTGTAAGGGTCGTCTTTATGCTCCTTAAAACAGTCACAACCATATGTCATTCATTTCTCCACTCCTCCCTTCATCGCTCTCCAAGTTTTTTCAGGTCAAAAAAAAAAAATCCTATTAGCAGCAACTACAACTGTTTAGATCTACTCCGATTTGGAGTGGATTTGAGCGGATATTTACTTTTTTTTAGTTTTAGATTTAGTTATTTGGATTAGTTAGGTGTAACGTTTCTTAGGGTTAGCTTTATTTGTTGTTATCACTTGCCGACGGCCAGGTATCTGTGCCCCCATGGTGTTTCTATCTGTATTCTCATAGAAGAACATCAACAAAAATGGTGGATTAGTTATCCGAAAAACCGTTTCTTCTCCCATTAAATCGGTTTTTTTTTTCATACTTATAGAGTCGTTTTCCGGTTTATACTTTTACAATATGAAACTTTTGTTTCATCAAGGTTCTTGATCTTAAATGTACTCGATTTCGTTGTAACTCAACTTTGATATTAACGAAAGAGATCGAGTTTTATAAAAATATAAAAAATAATAGAGATTGAGTTTTATAAAAATAAAAATAAATAAATAAAATAATAACGTTAAATAGCGAATAATCAGTTGAAATTTATGATTATTTTCACATTAAATCGTCTACTATAAATATTTTTTTCAGTGATTAACTTTAAATTTTTTTCTTTTAAAATAATAAGGATTGACATGGTTTTTTATGATTGTTTTTATAACGGTCTATCATAAGCGTGAAAAAGGGTTTCCTATAAAAATATACAAATTTTTTTCTATAATCAAAAATTTTAAAATTATAATAGTATTACAAAATAAAACTTATTCCAATTATTTACGTTTTAAATTTATAATTTTATATGATAAAAAATATAATAATAACGTTTATAATTGTTTTCACTTCCGTTATAACCATTGTATACAAATTTATATTCATTATTTATTTATTTATTTTCACTTTTTAATCGTTATAATGGCCTTAACTTATGAAATAGCATAAATATGTGTTTTGTTTTCTTGAAAGATGTGTGTTATGACCTAAAGGTGATCATACACGTTAAAACCCGTTACAACAGTCATAACCGTTATCCATTCCAAACTTTGCTTGTTATGCATGACCAGGCCTTAATGATGAGAAAAAGACTTTATCTCCTATATTTTGCACCAACAATAAGTAGTGCAACTACTGCTAGGTAGACTGTGTCATGTCCCATGTCCCTTAGTATTAATTATTAGTTGTTATGGGCACTCACTATGTTGGAACACCCTTAGTATTAGTTAGTAATGTTGTTTTAGTTTATTTGTGCGAGTAACACGTGCTCTGGATGGTATATGTTGTATTACGAGAACAACCCTAGGGGATTATCCATTTATTATTGAGTTTTGTTTTACTTTTTGTGCAGCGTAGACCCTGTAGATTTGGTTTCTGATTCCCTTTTGTAGTGTAGATCACTAAAATTGGTATCAGAGCTGGTCTTTCCTTGGGAGAGATCATGGCTGATGGTACTCGATTGAAGTAATTGGATGAAGTCACAAAGAAATTGATTCTGGAACTGAAAGAACTAAGTGAAAAAATGAAGTCACTCAAAGGGGTAAAGAATGATATGAAGGCGATGAAAGATGACCTTGAGAATCAGTTAGGTTACATTAGTGATGAGCAAAAGGCTATGAATAACACTGTCAATCTCCTATTAAAGAAACCCAACTATTGTTGGATCGGTTTCTACATTCCATTGAACATGGTAATACTCATATGGATGACAGTGTAGGAGGAGAGAGATATGTATTTTTTGAGGGAGAGAAATCTGAGAAGGGTGTTCCTCCTCGCCAGATTTTACAAAATCACCACATAGGAGAAGGTCAGTTTTCAAATTATAGGCCGAAAATGGATTTTCCTCGTTTCGATGGTACTAACCCTAAAGTCTGGGTTCACAAGTGTAAGAAATACTTATTTCTACATCAGATGAGCGACGAGCAAAAGGTGCATATGGCTACTCTTTATTTGGATGGCAAGGTTGATGTCTTGTTCCAAAACTATCAGGAACGTAAGGGTAATCTATATTGGGAAGATTTCATTATTGATGTTTGTACTAGATTCCAGGAGTTAGGTCATGATAATATTGTTGGTGAATTCAATAAGTTGGACCAGATTGGCACTGTGTTGGAATATCAAGATCAATTTGAAGAGTTGAAATCCTTAATAGTAGCTAAGAATAGATCCATCACTGAGTAATACTTCATTCACAGTTTTATTAGTGGGTTGAAGGAAGAATTACGCATGGTGGTCCAGATGTTTACTCCCATTACATTACAACAAGTTATATTCCTAGCTAGAAGGCAAGAGTGCATCCTTGACAAGTCAGCTAAATCCAAGCAATAATTTCGAACAGATATTCATATGGAGGAAGAGCATCACACTCCATCACAACTACATCAAGTAGAGCTACCAATTTTAACACCATTGGTCACTGCTCCAACATTTACTAGTCCCACCACCTGCCCTAAACTACTACCAATGAAGAAGCTCACCTATGTTGAAGTGAGATCTAGAAGGGAGAAAAGATTATGTTATAACTGTGATGAGGTGTATGTAAGGGGACATCGATGTTTTAAACAACAATTATATATGTTAATAGTTGAGGATGATGATGGTATAGGGTCTGCTGAAGAAGGTGGAAGTGCAGGTCCAAAAATAGTGGATTTGGAGGAGGAAATGGAGATATCAGTGCATGCCTTATCTGGTAACATTTCCCATAAAATAATCAAGATTAAGGGGCTAGTTAAACAACATGGGCTTACAATTTTGGTGGACAGTGGAAGCACCCATAATTTTTTGGACCCTTCAGCCGCAAAGAGAAGTGGTAGTCTTATAACACCCACACAAACACTACAAGTTACTGTTACAAATGGAAACAAATTACTCAGTCAGGCTAAGTATCCTGGTTTCACTAGGAGTATGCAAGGGCATACTTTCTCTCATACATCTCTTTGAATTGGGTGGCTGTGATATGGTGTTAGGGGTGAATTGGATGAGAAAATTGAGTCCTATGATTTTTGATTTTAAGAAACTGATGATTACTTCCACCACCAAGGTCAGGAGATTGAATTGGTATGGCATAAGGAGGAGGCTACCATATCTTAGATGTATGGCAATATGCTCCATAAATTGATTCAAAAAGGTAAACAAGGACTCACTGGATATTTCTTCTCCTTATTAGCTACTCCTCCACAAGAAGCCATACAACCTTCCATTGCTGCAGTCTTGGAGCAGTTTCTTACCATTTTTCAACCCCCAATAGCACTTCCTCCTGAGAGAGCTCATGACCACCATATTGTTTTAACTCCTAATGCCATCCCATCTAACATGAGACCTTATCGTGTGTCGTATTCCCAAAAGGAAGTTATTGAGAAGCTAGTTCAAGAGATACTGGAAGTTGAAGCTATTCAACCAAGTGATAGCCCCTTTTCATCCCCAGTTCTCTTGTTCAATAAGAAGGATGGTGATTGGAGATTCTGCGTCGACTACCGCAGCTTAATTCCATCATAGTGAAAGATAAGTACCCTATCCCTGTAATTGATGAATTACTTGATGAGTTACATGGAGCCACTATTTTCTCTAAGTTAGATCTTCGTGCTGGATACCATCAAATTTGTGTGCATCCCCCACATATTGCTAAAAATGTTTTTCGTACACATCATGGTCACTATGAATTCTGGGTCATGCCCTTTGGGATTACAAATGCCCCGACAACCTTTCAATCTCTCATGAATGACACTTTTCGACCTTTCCTTCGGAAGTTTATTCTAGTATTTTTTGATGACATATTGGTGTATAGTCCTGACTTGACCACCCACTTCCAACATTTTCATATTACACTGTCTATCCTTCAAATTCATTCATTATTAGCTAAACACAACAAGAATTCTTTTGGCTAGTACCAGATAGAATACTTAGGTCACATCATTAGCAAGTAAGGAGTGGCAGTTGATCCCTCTAAGATTGAATGTATGGTTAATTGGCCTAGACCAACCACCTTAAAAAGTTTACGAGGTTGTTTAGGCTTAACTGGTTACTACCGTAAATTTTTCCAGGGTTATGGGTTGATTTTCCATCCTCTTATATCCTTGCTTAAGAAGGGCAGTTTTTCTTGGAATTATGCAGCTGAAGAAGGTTGTCTCTTCTACTCCAGTTCTTCTTTTACCAGACTTTAGTAAGGAGTTTGAAGTAGAAATTGATGCTAGTAATAGTGGAGTAGGGGCATTGTTAATGCAAGAAGGGAACCCAATTTCCTTTTTCAGCAAAGGCATAGGCTTAAGGTACAAGGCCTTGTTCACTTATGAGAAGGAGTTGTTGGGAATTGTTCTAGTTGTTACTAAGTGGAGATCTTATTTGTTTGTATCCCATGTCAAAATCTTTACTGACCACTAGAGTCTTAAATATTTTATGGAGCAGAAACTACAAACTATGATGCGACAGAAAAGGTTAACCAAGTTATTAGGCTATGACTACACTCTATTTTACAAAAAAGGGTCTGCCAATCGTGTAGTTGATGCTTTGTCTAGAGTTTCTTGTGCATTTGTTTCAGTAGCTCAACCTAAATGGATTAAAGAGGTGGTAGCCAGTTATGAAGATGATCATCTTGTCTTGGAGTGGATACCAAAACTCATCCTCTCCCCACAGAATTCATATGGCTTTACTTATTCTCCTGGCATCCTTAAACTGCAATGGAGGATATACATTGGCACTGGTGGTGATGCTAGGTAGAAAATCCTTACAGTTATACATTCTTCTGCTATTGGAAGTCATTCGGGCATGCAAGCAACTTATCAAAGAGACAAATCTTATTTTCATTGGCCAGGTATGAAAAAATATTTGATTAGTTTTATTCAGGATTGTGATATTTGTCAACAACACAAGATGGAACATCACTTTCCAGCTGGGTTACTTCAAACCCTTCATATTCCTGACCAGGCCTGGAAGCATGTCAGCATGGATTTCATCACCGGATTACCCAAATATGAGGGCAGAGGGGTGATTTTGGTGGTTGTTGATAAATTTACTAAGTATGCTCACTTTGCAGCATTGATTCATCCCTATACAACATTTTCAGTGGATAAGGTATTCATAGATTCCATATTTAAGTTGCATGGTTTTTCATCTACAATTGTGCCTGACAGAGATTCGGTTTTCTTAAGTGGGTTTTGGAAAGAATTGTTTAAGGATGTGGGTACTTTTGTTCATTTAAGTACATCATATCACCCACAAACTGATGGTCAGACTGAACGTGTTAATACCTTTTTGGAATCTTACTTACGTTGTATGTGTATCTACAGGCCAATCAAGTGGGTTCCATGGTTATCTCTTGTTGAGTGGTGGTTCTCTTATCATACAAGCCTTAAACTCACCCCCTTTCAATCTCTATATGGTTATCCTCCACAACAATTTGGATTACATTCTTCAAGCTCTATCTGCAATTCTATGGTAGAAGACTACATTCACCAAAGAGGAATCATGACATAGGTATTACGCCCGAATTTAATTACTTTTCAGCATCGTATTAAGCAACATGTAGACAAAAAAAGAGTGGAAATGTATTTCAGTGTTGGTTATTGGGTCTATCTGCGTATACAACCATATAAACATACTTTTGTTCAATTGAGGAAGAACTTGAAGCTTGCTGCAGAGTTCTTTGGGCCCTATCAGATCTTGGAAAAGATTGGTGTTGTTTCCTACAAGCTAAAAATACCTCCTTCTTCTCGTAACTATCATGTCTCTCAATTGAAGAAGGAAATTGGTCAAGGACTTCTGCCCCAGACCCTTCTACCTATCACTAATAAAGAAGGTTTGTTTAAAGTTTATCTTGTCCAGATTTTGGGTTCTAGGGTGATTGTCAAAGGCGCCAACACATTTCTCAAGTGAAAGTTCAATGGTCTCATACTGCTGATGGGGATTCTTCATGGGAGGATACGACCTTCATCAAGTCTAGCTTCCAGACTTCATCCTTGAGTACAAGGATAAGATGTAGGAGTGGGAATTGTCATGTCCCATGTCCTTTACCATTAATTATTAGTTATTATGGGCAGTCACTATGTTGGAGAACCCTTAGTATTAGTTAGTAATTATTGCCTTAGTTTATTTGTGCGAGTAGCACGTGCTCCGGATGGTATATGTTGTATTGCGGGAACAACCTTAGGGGATTATCTATCTATCTATTGAATTGTGTTTTACTTTTTGTGCAGCTTAGACCCTGTAGATATGGTTTTTGATCCCCTTTTATAGTGTAGATCACTACATATTGAATATTAGAATACAATAGAACGCTAATCTGAAAGATAAATAAGGTAATTTAAAAGATGCAATTTTAAATATGTGTAATAACAAGACCAGAAGAGAGCCAAATGGCTAAAATTGATTTATCAATCTCTCAATCGGCTTAGAGAAACGGTTATGTGGAGTAGTAACTATTTTACTATGCAATAGTTAGCCAAAAAAGAAGATACTACGGGAGTAGTTAGTAGCCCAAAACCCATGTCTCATTCAACAAGTGAAGTAGTTGTCGAAAGTATTCCCTATAAAGATGATAAAGTGTTGTTTTCTTCTATGAGGAACTTTGTCTGCCTCCCAGGTGTGTTATACTCCTACTTTGCATATTCACAAAAATATTATTTCACCTCCTCTCTATCCCATCTTGAATAAGATTGTGTGTTACAATGTTATGTCGCATAACCTAGCTCTTACAAAGCTTTATTGTGAGATCAAAAAGAGGGGAGAGAGAAAATATGCTCCCAAAATCAAGGAATTTTTTCTAAGGTTTTCTTGAAAACTTTCTAGGTTTGATAGTATGCTATTGATTATCGTGATGTTATGTTACTCGATCATGATACGAATCATATATTCATGATTAGTACTGTGAATACTATGAGCAATCCTGAACCCGTAGTTCAACAACCTGTGGAAGAACCCATCTTGCATGAAGAGATGGTATCTAGTTCAAAAAATCAAGGGATTTCTCTTTCTCATTGCTGAAACTTATTATGAAGAATAATGTTTTATCAATCAAGATATATAAAGATGAATATCTCAGAGGTGTCGATGAATATAAGAATAATTTAATTGGGTGTTTAATACTTCTTAAGGGTTCTCCTATGATGAAGAACCCTGATGAATATGGCCTTCCACCATATACTTGGTAATCTCTTCTGTTGGGAAATATTGTTTTTGTTTTCATTTCAATTTAGTTGATTTTGTTTCGGTGATTCGTTCTATTGGTTCAATCTATTTGAAACCTGATATGATGCACTTACAACGTTGGACTAAGAATTTCAGTCCCGATTATCAAAGAAAAACCCTAGTTCAAGTGTCGGCTCGTATATATGGCATTAGCTTGGAATACTAGTGTAAGATAATCCAATTCGAAATTGCAAGTGTTGTAGAAACATCATCCAAGGTGGATGATAATACTCTAGATATAAATTGAGCATATGGTCACTTTGCAATATTTCTTGTGGAAATTGATCTTTCGGAGAAGCTGCATGAAAAAAAATTAATTGAGAGGTATGCCTTTGATTTCATGGCCTACTTTACATACGAAAGGCTGCCTTCTTTTTGCACTTATTGTAAATCTATTGAACATAGTTTGGAAGAGTGCAAGTGGCATCCTGGATCAGTGAGGATCAAGGTTGCTGAGAAACAACAGAATTTATATAATGAGAGGCAAGGGCAGAGAAAGAAAAATTCTATGCAGTATGTGGAAAAACTTGTGTCAACTATCTTGAAGGACTGTACTACATTGGTAGGATCTTCCATGGCATAAGATGTGAATAATCCAGTAGACACCAATGTTGTAGATATTACAATTGGATATCATGCCTTGGATGAGCTTGTTGATGTAATTTCTTGTTTCCCTAATCTTTTTATTTTTATTTTTCCTTTCTACTTATTTGTTCACGAGTTTTTGGCTTTCTGTCCCCCTTTTGTTTCTGTTTTTATTTCTTTTACTAATAAATTCTTTAGATTAAAAATAAATAAATATTGTGCGCTCATTACTGTCTAGTTCAAGTATGGCCCCAAACATGCCAAATGAGTCAAGGTGTCAAAGCTATGGTTTATTGTGATCATTTATTGGGATATCTGAAGATAATTTATCCAATGCCAATTTTTCCTATCTGTGAATCAATAAATTAGTAACTATGTAACGACTCATAGGTATCATGATAAATCGATATGGTGATTGGATTAAAAGTCTATTTGGCTAAAAGCATCTTAATGGTAAATTAGCAACAATCCAGATGATAATGTCACAGGAAAACACGCAACAAAGAGTCTTGGATGTGATGCTGGCAACCTTCACTTCTCTTACTTAGGCCTCCTATTAGGGGATAAAACTCGTCAGCACCATATTTAAGATCTGGTGATAGAAATGATCGAAAAGAGACGAGCGCCATAGAAAAAGAAATATTTCTCTAGGGAGGAAGAGTGACCCTAATCAACAGTGCCCTAGCCAGCATTCTAATGTACTTTTTGTCTCTTTTTGAAATACGATGGATGTAACTAAGAATATATAGAAGATTTCTAGGGATATACTAATGAGAAAAAAACCTTACACTGGGTGGGATGGAATAAGGTGAGCAATCCAAAATCCTAAGGATGATTAGGAGTTAAACGAATTAAGATTAAAAAAAATAAAGCACTTCTTACAAAATGGGATCTGAAAATACGGGAATGAGAAAAATCATCTTTGGAGGAAGACAATTCAACAAAAGTATGGTGGCAAGGAAGATGTTTGGTATTCAGAAAACGTAAAAAACTCTCATGGCACCAGTCTTTGGAAAGGTATTATGACTTCCTTACCTCTAATTTTTAACAACTCCTACATTTCTGTAAATAATCGGGAGGACACTAGTTTCTGGAATGATAGTTGGTGCTCAATGCTTCCTATCAAAGACAAGCTCCCTAGTCTATGGAGGATAAACAGAGCACGAAAAGCATCAATAAGTCAAGTTCTTCAGTTTGCTTCAGCTGGGTAAGCTTGGAATCTTAGGTTTTCAAGAAATTTAAAGAGATGAGAGATAGATGAGGTAACTCAACTTCTGGATACGAGGTAACCTAGAAATCATCTCAACTCAGCAAGATACAAGATTTTGGCTTCCACCGTCTTCCAGAAAGTGCTCCATAATATCATGCTACGACATACAAATTGCAGATCCAAACGCGAACAAATCAGATTTTACTATACCTAAGCTTATTTGGAACAAAACAATCCCAACCAAGGTGTCGTTTTTCATCTGGGATGTATTATGGGATACTTTTCCAACCCTAGACAACTTGGGAATGAGGCATCAAGTTCAAAAGTATGTCAATTTCCAATGTATGTTTTGCAACCAACAAGTTTAGACCACAAATCATATTATACTTCATTGCATTTATGTGTATGCCATCTGGGACAACTTTCTACAGTACCCCAAGATAATCTTAGTGTGGCCTCAAACTACAAAGGTGTGTTTTGATGGATGGAAAAGAAAGTTAGACAATGAGAGATGCTAATTCATCTAAAATCACTTACCTCAAGCAATCTGGTAGGAAGTTTGGACGGAAAGGAATAGAAGGGTGTTTCATAACAAGGTACAATATGAGGCTAAAATAATTATACCAGTAATAGCTTTACTATATCAATAGGGTTTTCCTAATGATGAGTTTAGGGGTCTATTTTTTGATGATTTAGTGTGTTGCTGGAATGATTTTTTTTACGAATAAGGCCTTTTAAGCCTTGGTTTGTTTTGAGAGTTTTATAGCATTTGCAACTAAAAAACTCTTTGTTTTTTATCGTTCTTTATGTATCGCATTTGTTTTCTTTGTGCCTCCTCGACATCTTTTTTAATCTATTTTTAACAATTTTCAAAAGAAAAAAAGTATCGTGATAAAGTGGTTCGTTGAGATAAATTTCAAGTCAGCTAGAATTAAACCAAAGTTTTAAAGTTGATCTATTATAATACAAAATCAACCGTGAATTCATTTCAGGCACCAAAGAATGATGATTAGACTCCTTAAAATTAGGAAAATAAACATTATAGATTCATATTTAGGGTCTCCATTATTCATTGAAAAATCAAAAATTAAAACTTTTGACTCAATAACCCAAAAAACGGAAAACAAGTCAAGAGCTAGGAAGGTAAAACTTTAGTACAAGCCAGTAAGTTAGTATTGAATAAGTTAATACTCTCTAGCCTTCCCATATATCAAATGGGATATTTCATTTTATAAAAAATAAATAAACCATAGAATAAATGCAGTACAAAGGGATTTCTGGTGGGGTAAAGAAAGTAACCGCAGAGGTTTATGTATCAAAGGTTGAGACTTTCTATGTAAGCCAATAGAAATGGGGGGACTTGGCTTTAAAGACGCTAATAATATGAATAAAGATATAATTGCAAAAGTAGCTTGAAGATTAATCATTAAGACGTATACCTTATGGGCTACATACTAAAACAAAAATATTTCAGAAACACCTTAATTTTCAACACCAAAAAACACTATAATGAAACCTGGATTTGGAAAAATATTTTACAAAGGGTCTATCTAATCCATAAATACAGCTGCTAGGGGGTAGGGATGAAACAAATATAAACAGATGGACAAACAAGTGGATTCCAGGTTCGGAAACCAACTTACTAGATTTATGTGAAACCAAACTAAACCCTTTAACACTTGTTGTTGAGTTGCTTGACTCAACAACTAAGAAGTGGAATTTAGAAAAAATATAAAAATATCTTTTCTAATACAACTAATAAAATCATAGATATCATAATTTTTACTAGATAGAAATAACTTTAAATGGGGAATGGTATAAAGATAGATTAAGATGGTTGCGAACAAAAAATAGTATATTTACTGTGAAATCATTAAATAACAAATTATAATATCTTGAACTATTAAATAGTATTGATTCAACTATCATTTTTTGAAAAAATTTCTGGAATATAAGAGTATCTCAGAGAATCAAAATCTTTCTACAGAAATATATTCACAATGCTCTGCCTGTTAGGAAAAAATTAGGACAGTTCATTCAAACCATAGATGTGCACTGTATTTTCTGTAATCATCATTATGAATCCATATACCATTTGTTTTTTTATTATATTTTTGCAAAATCAGTCTGGATGTTTCGTCCTTTGGCAAGTCTGCACTCCAACTTCAAACCAGGATTTTCTCTTATAAATTTATATTCAGACTGGATTGCAGGAATTTATATAACACAACAATTGAAATAATGGCCACAAAATGCTGGCTAATCTGGAAAGAAAGATGTACAAGAATCTTTCAAACAAAATCTAAGACTAGTTTTCAAACTGCAATAGCAATCTAGAGATATATACAATTCTGGACTTTATCCCACAAGAATAGAGCAATGGCTCTGTAAATAATTCTAAATCAAAAACTAAGTCCAAATAACTAATACAGCTTATGTCAGCCTATCTCACAAACATTGGAAAGCACCAGCCTTGAACGAAAATAAGATAAATTTTGATGCTTCTTGGATATATAAAAAATATTTAGCAAGATATGGCTTAATTCTTTGCTCTGACACAGGAACAACTATCAAAGCTCGATCTCGGACCTTCAAATCAGCCAGACCAGAAGAAGCAAAAGCTCTGATCTTGTTAGACGATGCAAAATGGGCGTAGGAAATGGATATCACTCTTTTTCGTTGGAAGGAGACTGTAAACGGGTAATGGAGTATGCTCAGGGAACATCAAATGCTAATCAATGGAGAAATCAAGTCATTGTTGCTGAAGCATAATTTTTTTTTGCTTTTTGTAACAAAATTTTTAGGTTTTCTTTTTGATTACACAAGTGCCAATAGAGTAGCGGACATCATGGTAAAAAGAGCAAGAAAACAGTGTCTTACAGGCATCAATGGAGTATCATGCCATCATTTCTAAACACTCCTCTGCTTTTCGATTTTAAACTTTTAGTTTGTAATGAGAATTATGTTGTTGTCCCAACTGGGGAAAATGTTTTGTTGGAAGAGACCAATATCTCAGATACTTATTCTGAGATAAGGGCAACCAACAATTTAGACAACTCTATGTAAAAAAAATTTTGGTGCTTCAATATATTAACTTTCAAAAAAAAAAAAAAAGAATCAACCGTGAATTCAAAAGGCTATTTTTTGCAACACACTAATAAGCAAGTCATTGACCTGAAAGCAATCATAGAGGGGAACGGAACTTAGCTCGAACTAAGTTCCCATTTTATATTATCTTGAGATTGTTCATGATCGTTGGTGTTTATTGATTTAAAAACTAATTAATGGAAGCATCAAGCATATGATAAAACATTTAAGAACAAGATTTCCAAACCATACTCAGATCCTACAGTCTCATAATTACTATAATGTTCATTTATTTTATTTTGTTAAACAATAATACTATTCATTCATGGTATAAATACACAGCAATCGGAGTTGACAAGGATAAAATGGGAAACCTGAAATATCTTACAGGTGAGAAAGATAAAGACATGAGTTTCCTCTAAGCTTCTTCCTAATTTGCATGCCAAAACACTAATAATAAAATACTACATAAGAAACAGATCATCCATGATTTATACATTGAATAAGAGAATTAAGAAATATAGGAGGAAAAAATAAAAATAGTAGTGTCAAAAGTTTTTTTTGTTTTCAAATATGAAGCTCAACAATTCTCTATCTCTGTACCATTAACTGTTTTCTCGGAGAGTAGAAGATTTGAAGATTGTATGTTCACTTATTCTGCCATTTTGGATCTTGGGTCTGTCTAGAAAGTGGTTTTGAAAGAATGGGTAAAACAGGGAAATGGATCAAGAATTTATTTACAGCAGGAGAGAAAGAAGAGCTGAAGAAAGGAGATTCACCAATTTCTATTGGGTATCCTGTTTTAATTCAACCACATACAGCAAGAGACGGTAGAAGAAGATGGAGCTTTAGAAGATCAACAGCTACAAGAGATTCATCTAATCCTATGGAATCAGTAGCTACAACATGTATTAAAGAAGTTCAGTCAATGATGAATTCACAAAATGAATCAGCAGAAGAGAAAAAACATGCCATGGCTATGGATGCTGCTACTGATGCTGCTTTGAAAGCTGCACAAGCATCGTCCACTGAAATTCACTTAACAGTTGTTTCTACGATTGAGTCTAATTTGAGTATCACGGAAAAACAGGATAATTCAGCTCAAGAATTTGCTGCCGTTAAAATTCAATCCGTTCTCCGTTCCTATCTGGTATGATTTCTTCACCCACACACTTCCAAAAATCTCTCTTTATATTTTAATTCTGTATTGAGTACTGATACGAAACCTCTGCGGTGAACACATTTCTAATTTTGTGCTGTAATTCATTTTTTACAGGCGAGGAAAGCCTTATGTGCATTGAAAGGATTAGTAAAATTGCAAGCATTAGTAAGAGGTCACCTGGTGAGAAAACAAGCCAATGCTGCTCTGAGATGCATGCAAGCATTGGTGTCGGTACAAGCTCGAACTCGAGCTCATAGGATTTTAATGGCTCAAGAATCACAGCCCATTGCACAGAAACAATTAGTTCATAGAAAGCCTCCAAACCAACATCTCCAAGAAAATCGTGTTCGTCAGACGTACAATAATGTAAGTTCAACCAACTATATCAGAATTTCATTTATACCCAAATGAGGAAACTAGTCAAATTTCATCGATCTAAATTGCTCATTAATTGATCTAAAATCACTGATCTTTCTTGTGATAGGACATGGAGGAGAACATTAAGATCGTCGAAATGGATGTTGGAGAGCTCAGCAGTTCAACTCACAGGTCTAGTTATTCCAATAAACAAACTGAAGTCGGAGATCCCAGATTCTCTATATATAATTCTAGCCACCAAGATCATAGTCTTCACCAAATTTCACCTTCACAATCAGCATTAACTGACATAAGCCCAAGAATATGTAGTGGATATTTTGAGGATTATTCAATGAACTATGAACCAAATAGCCCTCAAACCTCTGTATCCAAACCAGGCACCCCTTTAACTGACTACCAGTTTTTTCCAAGTTACATGGCTAATACAAAATCATCTAAGGCAAAAGTAAGATCACAGAGTGCTCCAAAGCAAAGGCCAGCTGATTCATACGACAGACAACTAAGTAACAAGCAGAGGGTACCAACGGGTGGAAGAAATGTACTTCGAGCGGTGAAAATGCAGCATTCGTCTTCGGGTCCAGCTGTTGTAGAGTACAGAAATCCTTGGTCAACTAAGCTTGATAAATCGACAGTCTCGTTGTACAGCGAGTGTGGTTCTTCCAGCACAGTCCTCACTGATTCTAATTACTGCAGATCTGTAGAATATGAGGTGAGATAATATCTAAAAGTAGAACACAAGAGTGATTAATTACACAAATATTTCAATGTCCCTACTGTAGTTAAGTAATCAACCAATTATGAATAGGCTTTTTCTCTTTTACTGCTTACTGGAATTAACCAAAATACTGATTTGTTTTTTCTTTAATTGTCGGCAGTTCCGCGGGAGTAGGCGTTGAATGCTCATCCTTCTCTGCCAGCAATCCACACACTCAATGAAAAGAAATGAATTTTTACATATTGTTCAAACTTCCAATTCATAAGTTATCACAGCACAAATTGTTCAAAAGTAGATGCTGCTGAAAACTAGTTTTCGTTTTTATTTCACGACTCCAGTATTTGTCCAAGCAAGACTTAAATCCGAGCTTCCTTTGTTTAGTTTTTCTTTTTGCAAATAAAAAAACGTTTTGCTTTAAAGATTTTGGCCACAGAAATATGTAAATGACTCGACAATGAATCCGTCGACTTTGTGCGAATGTAAATTTTAAGATGTTATATTCTTTTAAGCTTTGAAAAACCTGCCGAAGTTGTGATATCTGCGTTTATAGGTTATTGAAACAGTACAAGCGAATAATATTCCAACATCTAGCACGACTGACCTTCCAATTTTAAAAAGCTATATTCTCTTGAACTTGACTAACCTACCGGCATGGCCCGGTGTACACCCCAAACAAAACCAGATTTGGAAATATTAGAATTTCAGAATATACTCCAACGTCCAGTGTCATGTACTGTATGTAATCAAAAGAGGAAACACAACCACAATATCATAGGGGGTGGAATGCAAAAACTCAAAGCGACACCAGAAGCTAATCCTAGGTTGTTGCATGCGACATCCACAGTTAGGGAAACTGTTAAACCTAAATCTAAATTTTCAACAACAGCGTCAAAAAACAAGGTGCAAGTGTCCAGTTTATCATTGGCTATTCTTGGCTGTAGTCTCCTTGAAGCTTTTGGTCAACCAAATAGCAGTTTCCCTAGGTGAGACCTTCCCAGGCCCAAATGGCTTCAATAGTACACCAAGTTCCTCAAACCTCTCCTGATGGAGCAACCGTGCACTGAATTCAAGCAACCCTTCTAAAGCCTCGGCCCTTTGTTGGTACGACGAGGTGTCGAACCTCTGTTGTCTTAACTCAAAAGAACCACGATGTGAAGTCCCAACAGTTGGATTCCTATCGGAGCATTCACTAACATCTTCCCAGTCCAAGGGAAAGGAGCTGGGCCTAATCCCTTGCCAGACACCAGAGAAGCTTGCTCTGCTAAAGGCTCTGTCATGAACCTGAACTGTACATTTGTCTTTCGTGATTGACTGATCCACACAATGCGGGGAGATAGAAGAGCCCTGTATAGATGACGAAGCCCTACGGGTTGTGAAAAGAGGATCCTCGGATGAAACCAATGGGAATTCTGCCATCCTATCGATTCTTGGGGCATTTACAGAGACATCCGGTGAGTTCATGCGGTGGAGGAGACTGAAATTAGGTCTCATCGGAGTAGACAACGGCAGAGAAGCTCTACGAGATGACCGAGCAGATTTATTTGCTGGAGTGCCTAATATTGGGAGCTGAGTACATGAACAGAAGTTAGGTTTCAACAAGGAAATGAAGGCTTAATAATCTCTAATGAAGTTTCAATATTCAAGATTCTCGCAGCATGTAACTCGGGACAAAATATAGAATGCAGGAGAGACAGCACCATCTAGACTTCAATAATATACTAAAATTTTACTTTGATCTGCTTACATGTTCACGGGTTGGAACTTTTTTTGATGGCTCTGTTCGTCTCCTAGGTGTTGCAGAAGCTTTTGATGGAGTCATTCTTGATGTCTTAACAGAATTGGAAGTCTTCCCAGTAATGACCTTATCTACACCTATCACTTCATGGCTGCTGTTCACCGACAGTCCCTCTAACCTTTGGTTTACATAACCACAAAACTCCTGCATTATCTGTGTTGAACACTGAGAGTCATGATCAACTCCATATATACTTGGATTCAGAATCCTATTGTTACTCAATGACCTCCGTTTGTCTCTATCTGTGCACGAAGAATCTTCTGGCTCTTGGAATCTAGTTCTCCTTGTTTGATTAGATTCAGACCAGGTTGCTGGCAATAAATTATATCTAGGATTCTCAAGTTTTAGATGTATCTTTAGAACGCAAGGCTGAAGCAGTGGGTGTGCCAGCAGATCTGCAGCCTGAGACAACGAAACAGTATGCTTTGAAGTGAAAAGAAATGTATAGCAGAATATAACACAAATACAGTTCGATGCAACTTAAGAGGAACTGTGTTACTGAGCAAGTATGAATGTAAATCAGAATGGAATAGCAGTACAACACATACACTAGGCCTAAGTTCTGGATTTTTCCGCAACATGCTTTTAATGAGTCCCCGGCTGAACATGGAAACAAGAAAGCCGATTAGCACCAATGAAATACACCAAGTTGAAAGTAACCTGAGAGTTACTTAACTACTCTAGTTCCAAGTTTAGATTGATGCAAAGATCCCATGCCATAAATTGATGCCTCCACCAATTCTAAAACATGTTTTCACTTTTCATGTAATTGTCTTAAAATTGCATTTCATAACAGGAGCGATATATATATATTATATGCATTAGTAGGGTTGTGGGTTCAGGGGTAGCACTGAAAATAATTACAGGAATATTCTCAATATTACGAATGTAATGGTCGATGTACAACTTGGCACGAACCACGAAGAGAATACAGAGGAATTGAATACTGAAATTATAGTTATAGACATGGACTTACAGTGCTCCAGAATACATGGTTGGAAGAGGTGCCACAATAGACTTGTTTATTTTGTTGATGAGAGCTTGCATATCCTGATCACAAGGCACAAGATTCATGAAAAAGTACACTATGTTTTTGAAATGCAAAAGACAAAAGTCCATGCTGTATCTCTTTATGCGCTCCAAAGGTAGTTTTTAGCTATTTGACAAATGCGAAACAGAATAGGAAGTTGAGATACCAACTAACAAAACAAGGAACTAAGCATGCACAAATCTAGTTAGTCTTCTCGGAGTGATAATGGACTGAAGTTCTAGTGCTACGGAACAACATCAATTTAATAAAGAAGCACCAGAAATAGTGTTTGCTTTTGCTTTTGCTTTTTCTTGTTTTCTTTTTGTCTAGGGTGGTTCAAGCCTCTTGTACCCTCTCTTTTTTTTATCATCTTTTCTTTCCCGATCAAAAGAAAAAAAAGGCATGCAGCACTGAATTTCTAATGCTATAAAACAACATCAGTTAATAAAACAGCACCTGAAATATCATGCAGGGCATATTTCAATAAAGGGCCGCTGATCAAAAAATAAATAAATAATAATAAAGGGCCTTGGAAGATGGAAACTTACAAAAGCTTTGAAAGCAGTCTTATGAGCAGCCATTTCATATATGCAGCATCCTGGAGATAAACATTGTCGGAAAATATAAGCTTAATTCTGAAAACTTGTAACAAGTTGAGAAAGCCATAAAGGATAAACAATTCTTTAAATTGTTTACCTAAAGACCAAATATCTGACTTTGAACCATAAGGAATATCAGCAAGAAGCTCAGGGCACATATAGCTGGGAGTTCCCACGACCTGCATTGTGAGCCAAATGGCCCTTATTGTTAACAAGCAAGTAAAAGACGAAACTTAAACTAGTCAAGAAAACATTTAGTAGTGCCATGTTACTCACAGAAGAGGCCAGGTCATCAGAAGTCAACATTTTAGCCAATCCAAAATCACCTGTAGTCCAACGGATTAATTTAAGTGGGACATTTAGGAGGAAAATCATTGCAGTAGGTGGTTACGATTTATTTATAGTAAACAGTTAGAAAGTAGGATCAGTTACCTAGACGTATGTCTTGATCCTTCGTCAAGAATATATTCGAGCACTGAGACATTTTTGCAAAACAGTATCAGTACAGAAAATTTAAGAGTATCCCAAGCCAATATGTAAACAACTTAATATATGAACCAACTATGCACAGTATGAGAGCTGCCACTGACCTTGACATCACGATGAAGAACATGATTTCTGTGCAAGTAATCCAGAGCCATTAGGATTTGAGCAAGCCACTTGCAGAGTTTCTGTACACAATATGAACTAACAAACAGTAAGGACTGACAACCTGGAATTGCAGATATTCCACAGTAGCTCATGTAGAGGAAAAGCAATGCACCTCTTCAGAGAAGTGAACACCGTTAGCTCTTTTTATAGCTTCGCCCCTGCATAATCAAAGGAAGTAGTACCAAAGTTAACACAAGCAGATGAACCATGGAGAAATCATGCTGAGGCCTGTTGATCCACACAATATATTACAGTTTTACTTGAACAGCAAGAGCAACTTACATGTCTCCACCTTCACAATAACCAATGATGATGCACACATAGAAGCCCTGCTTATAATGTGTTAAATTTTCCAAGTAAGAAATCCAACCATTCTAAGCCCAATGTACCTAAAAGGATAATCAATTTTCCATGAAAAACTGACCTTCTCTACCCAGGAGTCTTTGTACTCCACAATAAATGGGTTCCGTACTTTGGAAATAAGATCCATCTATACGGATTAAGAAAAAAGAAATCAAAATGGTAAAAGCCTAAAATATGTCATTAAGATACCACATGCATATGGAAATATGAAATGTTCTGGACATGTTCCAACAAATAAATTCTTTGCTTACACTTCAAAATCATATTAGGTACTCGGTATCCACCATGAAAAGAGCTCCTCTAATGTAATAGGCAAACCAGATTAACTTGACTAACTAACTACTTATATGCTTGACCAAAATGAGCAAAAAAAAACACACATTAGGTTTTAAACAGTAGTATAAGAACCCACCTCCTGGTGTGCAGACCTTCGGCATCTGTCTGTCTGTCGGGCAAGACGAATCTTCTTCAAAACGTACCTTTGAAAAGGCAGAATTATGATGTAAATGTCAGATAAAAGTCCATAGCTACATATGCAATAGCTAAGACGGTAACACATCAATTAAACTTTACGGCTAGTCCTTACTTCTTCTTTTCATGCTTATGCCTCACAAGAAGTGCAGAACCAAAAGCCCCTTTTCCAATCTGTTCCAGCACCTCATATTGCTCCATTATAACAAACTCCTGCAATCTCTCCTTCTGCAATTTCATCAAAAGTACTCGAAATCATCAACATAAACATTAAAATTAAACTCAAAGTAGTCCAAAGACAACCAAAAGACCAAACAAATTTACAACAACGAAAAACACACAAAATATCAAGAACTGTCAAGAGTTCTATAAAATCGCAAAATCAATGAACGGATAATATTTGAGTCTAACAAATATATCATAAATCCTATGCTATAGCCGCTCAAGTCAAGGAGACAGCCACTGAAAAATAGCATCTTGTATACAATACACTGTTTCTTCCAGGCAATGAGTTAGTAATGCTTTCATCCCCAAATCATTTGAGGATCTACAAGCTCACAGCAATTGCAACACTAAGCTATGAATCTCAATTTACTAAAATCGAACCAAATCATTCCCCTCGAAAAACCTTATTATAGTTATTATCACTAACCATCAGCCACATTGTGTCTGATTCCTCTTTCACTAAAGGAAAATACTAACCAATTCCCTAACCTAGTTCAAAACTAGCAAAAACGGAAAACCTAAGCAGTTCAAGAAACACTTACATCGAACTAAAAAGTTAGAACTCTCTGAGAAGTTTTCACAACATAGTAACACGCATTGTGTAAGTAAAACCTACAAGATCAGAAAATCAAACAAAAATGAGCACAAATTTTACCCAAAATCAAGACGGTCACAGTAAAATCAGTGAATGCATCAGAACAAACAGCTCAAAAAGATCAAATTCCCATAACTAAGTAGAATGTGAGCTTTGAGAAAAAGAAAAGAAGAGGAAGGAAGAAGAGAAGAAGAGAGGAGAAACTTAGTTCAAACTTCAAAGTACAGTTTATGAGAGAAAAACAAGATAGAATAAAAAAAAATAGCTACCCATATCATTTTCAGTAATTTTTTTTAAAAAATAAAATAATAAACAAACAAAGAAATAGAGAGAAGAAGAAGTAAAAGAACATACCAAGAAAATCGATCTCTGAAATGTTCTGAGAAAACAGATTTTAAATAATAATAATAAGCTCACACATTTACAGACATAATCTCTTTTTTATTTTGAAGAACTTTGACAGAGTTCACAGAGAAAAAGAAGGAGGAGGAGAAGAAGAAGAAGAGCGGCAAAAGGATTGGAAATGGAAATGGAAATGGAAAGGTGATTTGCTGAAATTCAAAGATTAGAAGAACAAAATGTGAGAAAGAAATTTTGAAGAGATAAAAGTGAAAGAAAGAAAGAGACAGAATTGATCTCAAGCCTGTCCTACTTATTCTTCTTTTCCCGTTGGTTCCTAACCCTCGGATCAGTTTGCAAATCGAAAAAGTAAGGAAAAAGAGAAATGGATTTTACTGGTTTTTGATTTTCTTGGTCTGATTTTATGGGGATTCTCTTCAATCACTGTTGCTCGTGACTACTAATGCAGAAAGTCGAGGAGATATGAAATGTCCCATGAGTCATGAGAGAGTGAGAGGGTAATAAAGTGAATTTGGAAGTTTACGTACGGTGTTTCATGGATGGAAGACCGACCAAAAGTTAATAAAATTTTTACGAAAACTAAGAAAAAGTGAAGTAGAAATTCCCAATAAAAACACCATGTACCCCGCCAAACTAGTCGACTACTATAGTGTAGAGTGAGGAAGAGTGGGAGGGACCCTAGTTAGGGATTCCAGGTATTAAAAAGGTTTGGGACAAAAATATATTATTATTTGTTTTCGCAGAATATAAATCCGGTTATCTATTCGATCAATGATTTATTATTTAAAAATAATTTGAAAAGATATACATATGTATAATTTGTTTTAGAGATACGCATTCGGTATATAAAATTTGATATATAATAATCTGATTTAGATTTAGGTTGCATTGGGGGCAAATGTTGAAATTGGTAAGGTGGATATGGTTTAGGTTGTCGAGGGTCGGTAGGCCTTCGATGATTGTTTTCCACAAGAATAGTTGTACTTTTGATGGACACGACATTGTCCAAAGGGACTTAGTTGTTAGTAGAGAGTTTCGATGCAATTGATCTGCGTGTCAGACATTTGAATCCAGATGCTATGGTGAACTTCCCATATGTTATATGTTTATCTCATTTTTTTCTACTTGATACATCTTGATTCTTTTGACTTGAGTCTTTAGCTGGATAAGCACTCGAAGATGCAGCTTAGTTGAAGCAAAATGAACTTAAAATGCTCGAAACACTATAACCAGGACCAAATTGAGTTGTAGTTAAACTATAATAAGACTAATAACAGTATTATACTCGATATATGAAGGACAAACAGGATTCTAACACTAACTAAAAAACAAGGATTGAACTGAATACGAGTCACTAACCTAAAAAGTGTGCTTTATAAGATAACATTTATAACTAAGACAAATAAAATACTCCTTTCGTCTTTTTTTATTAGTCCTCTATTTTATTTTCGTCTATCTTGAAATAGTTGACAACTTCTTTTATAGTCATATTTTTTATTAAACTATCAAATGTACTCATAATTTTTTTATAATTATAAAATCTAAAGATATATAAATAAATCTAAAAATTAAATAATATTTACCAGAAATAGGAAACAAATCTATGTAATATCTTTCATGTTTATCTTCATTCCCTTTAAAAAAAAAATGGATACCATTATCAAATAGAACGCATATGAGTCGCACAGACTGATTCATAAAAATATACTGGGCTTAATGAGAAAGCCCAGTTGGCTTATTATGGAAGTCTATTTTTACTGGGGTTATTGAGGAAGCTCAGTTGGCTTATTGTGGAAGCCTATTTGTACTGAGCTTATTAAAGAAGCCCAGTTGGCTTATTGTGGAAGCCATTTTGAGATAAATACAAATCCGAGAAGATAAATAAGAATCTTCCAGGATAGACTTGAATCATGAGGAGATAGATGTGAATCTTCTAGGATAGACATGAATCCGAGAAGATAAATAAGAATCT
>JAJJMC010010614.1:3763234-3942364 GCA_023531435.1 Papaver californicum | reverse complement strand
TCTTCTAGGATAGACATGAATCCGAGAAGATAAATAAGAATCTTCCAGGATAAACTTGAATTCTAAGGGGATAGATATGAATTATCTAGGATAGACATGAACCCGGGAAGATAAATAAGAATCTTCCAGGATAAACTCAAATCCTGAGGAGATAGATATGAATCTTCCAGGATAGACCTAAATCCCGAGAAGATAAATAAGAATATTCCTGATGCACCGAAAAACCGACTTTGTTTCACCGCAAGCGCACAGTGTCGAAAGATGTAGACAAGAACAAATACAGTTCATTCCCACGAGGAGTGTGTATTACTTATACTAATTAATTCAAGTAACTTTCATGTCAAAAGATGTTTTTCCGATTTTTGTAAAGAATTAAACTAATGAATGAATTAAAACTATTTAATAAATATTGAAATCAATAATAGAAAAGTGTTAAGGTTTCGGGAATCCGTTGTAGATTAGGGTTTACTTGCGTTCATCACAAAGGGTATCGATTTTACTCGTGCAAAATAACAAATCTAGCTACTAATACACGGAAGATATTTCGTTTGAGAATCGAAGAAAAAAAATTCAAAAAGAATTGTTTGTTCTCAACCTAAGATAGAATTTCGAAGTACTAGGTATGCATGGCATAAATACTCAAAGAACATTCATAAATCGATTCAAAACAAGGTTTCAACTAGTTCTTCTACTAATCAAACAATGGACTATACATGGCATAGAACATGAAAAATCATGAGAAAGTAAAACATTGAAAGAGAGACAAAACATTAACATTAAGCTTTAGTAGTTGAAAACCCTAGTTTTGAAACACAAATAATCCATCTCTACAAGTTCATCATTTTACCCTAACAAAGAGATTTAGCTAGACATAGCTTTTTTAAAAGCCATCAGAATATTAAAGAAAATCATAAATTGTTTTTGAAAAGCAAAACTAAACCCTAGTTTTCTATCTGTGAGAAGTTGTGTAGAAAATTGTATTTAGGCTCTCCTTTATATAGGCTTTGGTAACCTTCTCTTGATCCTTATCCAATTAGGAAACCTAATCTCATTAAACTTTTCCACCTCCTTTTGATCCTTATCCAACTAGGAGACTTAACCTCCTCAAAAACCAACAAAAACCCTAGTTTTCACGTCAAAGGCGAGCCCAAAACACTTCCCTTATTTCTCTTCCTGCCCAGGCCCAATAAGGCCCAACAGATACCAAATCCAAGTTGGTTTCACGGCTTTGCTCATAACTTCTTCATACGATCTCGGAACGACCCTTTTTTTTTGCGTTGGCTTCACCTTTCAATTTTCTACGATATGATGACAAGAAATCTTGGATTGGAACGAGTTTCAACTGGTCTTTGGCTCTTCTTCACTTGTAGCTCTTCTCTTTCAGCACAATTAAGTGTCGATTTACTTTTTTGGATGATTCCACCTATTAAAAGATAACTAAACAACAACAAACATAATATATAATAATTCACAAGAAATCTAGAAAATACTAGCATGAAATTAATAATCTAAACATGTAAAATATACACTTATCAAATTCCCCCACACTTAGCTTTTGCTAGTCCTCGAGCAAACTAAACTAATCATAAACTAAACCAAAATACAACTCCCTTTTGTTGAGGACACGGTTACACTTAGCATGTGTAACAAGCCTTTAAACCCCTAGGTCTCCCTAGTGGACGAGTTAAAGTCTCGTGAGGGTTTACTAGAGATTTACCCAAAAAACCTACTCCAACTTCCAAATATTCCAAAATCGTAAGCATCCAAAGAGCTAAGTGGACATAAAGTTTTTGCAAACTAATAATAAAAAGTTAGATGTATCAAAGAACATTATTCTCATGCTTAACTTTTGAGTTAGAAGAAAACCACCATATGAAAGAATTCATGATCGAGAGTGACAGAATGTTTCTGCCTTACCAATAGGGTTTTATGAATTTGACACTCAAATACACAGTTTATGGTTCTCATGTGTGCAGGCATGAATGAAGATAGAAATCCTGCACACATTGAATAGTGGGAAGGAAGGAACCTTCCGAATTATATGAAGATGTTATCCCATAGAGATGTGGGACGAATAATACTTATTCTTTTTCCTGATAATCTCTAAGAAAGGAAATCAACCACTATGCAAGGATAGGAATGCTCACTCACCTTCTCATCCAATCTACAATCATCACCACTCTCACAGCGTCCCATAAAAACGTCTTCGTCTTTGGCTTCAACTATAGATGATGAACTCTTGAACTTCGTAGAACTCTGACAATTTATAACCTTTTCCCTCAAATTCTTGTTGCTTAAAACTTCTTTATAGATTTCTTCTTCCCTACGACCTTATTGAATGAATACAAAAGGAAATATACACTAAAGTGATAATCATTATTCTTTTTCGGTTTTTCGGTTTTTTTTTTAACATTATGTGAACTCAAAATACAAACTGAAAATAAAATAAAATGAACAATGAAACTACTATGGCCGTGGAATAAGGACTTTACCACTTGATTTGTCACAACTTATATTGTCTCAGTATCATAAACTTCATAAAAAGCCACTTATTTTGATTTTTTTTTGCTTTTGTACTTAGTCTTCAACTAGGATATATAATTTTACTCTTGTAGTATTGCTTATAAAACTTGAACGTCTTAAACTTTCTTCAAATTTGTAATGTTTCGCTTGTTGATGATGATGGTGTTTCTATGGACCTGTTCTTGTCGAGAGAAAAATAGAGTGGTACCAACTGCAAATCAAACTACAAGGTAAGGTTTTTTTGCAATTCTGATGTCACCCTCATGATTGATAAAATTAGCACTCAGGAGCTCAAAAAGTAGTGCTGAAATGGTGCGAGGTTGGGTAGCTCATCATTCTACCCGGAATTTGCGCAGATGAAACAATCTAAACGGACAATTGATGGTTTGGTGCCTCACTCAGGGTATTGAATGATCAACTTCTCTAATACTAAACTCTCTACCGGCAGTTTAAGTCCCTTTGTCAGCTCTAGCCTCTCAACAACTAAGCAACCCGAATATAGTTCTCTAATACTCCTAAGTTCAATTATTTCGGTAAGAACTTCGTATGTAACGTAGCTAGAAGTATACTAAGTGACTCTAAAATATCTAAAAGTTGGAGGTTTCATGCAAATAATTACGAAAAAGTTAAAAAAATTCTACCTAAAAAGTGAATACTTGAGAATCATATATGCTTAACACTCCCCCACATTTAAACTTTACAATATCCTCAATGTAAACTGACTCATCCAATGTAAAATCAAGGTGGGACATCCTAAAATGATATGAAACAAGCAATCAAAAACTAAAAAGGTAAGGTGAAGGAAACAAATATGATGGGTTGACTCCCGTGAAGCAAATGATACTTGTTTCCCTGCTTACGCCGCAGTTAATCTCAAACACAATTATAATGGTACCAAAAAGTCAGCTGCCAAGCATAAATATAAAGTCTGAAAAGTTGGGGATCATCCCAATATATAAGTTTTTCTACAAATATGAACCTGCAAAAACTAGATCGATTAATACCAATAAAGCTAAATAAAGTGAATTCAACCTTAAGGTTCAAAAGAGCAAGATTCTGACTTATAAACTCATTCATAGTAACACAAAGTAAATTAGACTCACGAATAGCAAGTAAAGATTCTTGAGATATTTCAACACTTTTTGTGTACCCTAAATCAGGTTCTAAGTCCGCGGAAATAACTTTCATGATTGTGTTACCTTCATCAACCATTCGTGGACGCAATGCATTGACAATGCCAACAAACATCGGATCATCGAAATCTGCAAATTGAGCTAAACATACATCTAGTGGTTCAATTTCAGCAAAATCAATAGTTTGACCAATATCAATTTCCTCATCATTCATACAAGCATTTATAAAAGCACTAGATGGATCAGGGAAACAATCATTCAATGCAACATCAGTTAAATGATCAATTGGATCGTTATCATCTTCTTTTAGGTGACCGGTAGGAATCTCAGAATTTACATGATTAGAAGGTATATCAATTTGCACATCTACTGCCTCTGAGTCGTTAAACTCGACAATAGTACCCCCTGTATAAACAGGTTATTCTAAATCATCATCATCATCTGAATAATTAGTCGAATAATCATCAGTATAATCCAGAGTGGAATCAGATATACCGAATTCAGATGTCATAACAATATCTTTATTCCTATAATCACAAGTGTCAAGTTCATCATCATTCTCAAAGAATAAAGATTCATCGTTCCTAACGGTTTCATTATTAATATAATAGAAATCATAAAAGAAGCATTATATAGAGTATAATTATCTACTTGCTGCAAAAGTTCAGAAAGTCTTTGAGCAGATCGTTCAGTTGATTTGACAATATTGTGACAATATTGTTCAATTGATTTGCCCATGTCGTGACTCCATTGTTCTATCATAGATGAGAGTGATACAGATGGTTCACAATATGATTGATCATCTCTCTCATACTGTGAATTATACGTGTGTGAATAATAATTAGAATTAGTATAATGTGACTCATAACCTGGGTAAGGTTGGTAATAATCATAACCTTCACAAGGTCCGTATCATGCCCATGAGAATAATTCCAATCATTATTTACACACTCTTCTCTCATAGGTTCCTGATAATAAGAAGGTGTATATGCATATTCCCCAAGTGAACTATTATATCGCCGCCAGGTGTCATGCAAATTAGATCATTATATCTTAGTTAGATGCCATATTATCTATTGTTTGCCATGTCAGCAGAGAACTTCAGCATCTACCATGTCAGAATATTCATGTCTAGTCACTGCCATGTCAGCAATGACTCATCGCCATATCAGCGCTGGACAATGCCACGTCATCAATCTTTGTCCAGCCAGTAACGCCATGTCAGCGTCGTACATCTGCCATTCAGCAATCATGTGCTATGTCAGCGTACTACTGATGTGTTTTGTAGTTGTGGTAAATAATGGTTCGTTCAAGACTTGTGAAGATTTGTTTTTAAATCTAATTTCTAAGACTAAAAATAGGAAAATTCAAATAAAATTTATAACAAGATTGAGAGTAAACTGAGGCCAAGATTCCACTATTTTCCAAATTTTAAAGTGATTCAATTCAATAATTATAATTATAATTAAGCAATTCTTACGTTTAATTCGATTCTAAAATATTGCAACAAGTAGATTTTTAAAACAACAATTGTATAATAAAAGCATGGAACATCTAAAACCTAGGCCGAAGCATGTACCATCTAACGAAATCACATTTGTTTAAAAAAAATCATTAAATCAATTTTTAATCAAGGTAAATAATCATAAAAGAATTGCATAAATTAATTAAATAAATATTACCACTTAATTATTGGAGAAATAGCTTCCTCCATCGCCCCAGTGATGATGATTAGCTCATTGTATTGGAAAAACCCTCAAAAATATATTTCATAGCTCAAAAAGTGCTTACAATGGTGAAATAATTGTAACACAAGAGATTTGATACGATTATAAGCGTTACAAAGAAGTGTTCTCTGCGTTACAGAAGAAAGAAAAGAAAACAGGAGAAAAGAACGGACTTCAAGTGTTGTCGAAGTAAGAATGCTTCAGTACCGGTGTCAGCGACACTTCTCTGACGCCTTATGTTCTTCCTCTTCTCTTTCACCAGCAGAAAGCTATTTTTCCTGGATTTTTTTTTTCGATCTCTGGCTTCTCCTGAGCTCTCTCCAATACTCCCTAATCTCTCGGCTCCCTCACAGCTCCTTTATATATGCACAGGAACCAAATATCTTGAGTTATGAGAAGATCCCGAAGAATATTTTTTTTCTTCATATCGGTCCTGATTTCTCTCTTTTCTCTTAAACTCGCTGACAGTTGCATCTCTGGCTCTGATTAGTTAGATATCCCAACAACCTTGAAATATCAAACACAATTATACGGCTCTTAAACAGGATTATCACCGAATATATTCTCATTTTTTCTTTTTATTTGATACGGGATTCTGTTTTGAATTCGGGATTGATTCTTGATTGATTTCACGTATCTATATAATCACTCTTGATATGGCCATAATATTCTCTAATTTTAATCCCAGAAAACACGTGAAAATCTCATCCAAAATCAATACATAATATCACTGTATTTGAAATGAATTTTCCCGCCAAAATGATTTTTTGAACCGTGGAGAAAAAGGGGTGCTCATATCCAATGTTCGGGTGCCTTTATCAATTCTGGGTGCCTTTAGTAGTTTTTCGAGCCAATTTTTCCAACAATGTTTATTTTCCAAAAATACCTATAAATACATAAAAACACAATATTAGTACAAAATAAGTTCCAACACTATAAAAGTTGAGAGCAAATTAGACACATAAATGTGTCTATCAACTACACATAATCATTACTGCCACGTCTGCAACAACATGCTCGGTATGTGAAAATATTGTGTCGTCAATAACTTCTTCGTTTATTTGATTTGAGCTATTTTTGGATCGTTGGATTCATCTTTCGAAGATCAACAAGAAGGAGATGAAAAATTCGAAAAAATGTTATTTGTACTTGGAGCAACAACATGATGCGAGCATAAAGCCTTGCTACATCCGTAAGCACACCACATTCAACTCAAGTCTCGATTACACGAGCATTATACATCCATTACTTTGTACAAACTGTTGCATAATACGGAAAAAAAATCAACATACTTCAAAAAGGTCGAACAACATGGGGAGTCCTTTTCAGTATCATTACAAGTAATGGGAGCGGCCAGGGTTGAAGGAACGACCAACAGTCTGTGAGGTAAGTCCTCAATGACTATTGTATCATTAGAAGTCAAAGTTCCAATTTGAAGGACTATATGAGTAGATTGGCTTATGCGGTCCACGGAGAAAAAATACTACTCCCAATCTGACCCCCACATACCAGATGGAAATAACAGGGGCATCACCTCCGATTGTGTGATAGTTCGAGGAGTTTCTAGTAGCTGCGCTCCACCAAGGTGGGAACAATGAACAATTGTGTTCTATATAACACAGTTCACGGAGCAGTATAGTAGCTGGTATCACATATTAATACTGGTCACATCTGCCACACCAATTCAGAAAAAAAAGGGACAGCTAGACACATGACGTTCATATAGGAGGACGCGATGGACTGCAACAAAATAAAGTCAATAACAACATTCAAATCTAAATAAGCAGTGGATTACAATTTTATCAAATGGGGCAAGCACAACAATAACAACAGATTATGCGATCTACCAACTTAAGTGAACCACGTCGAAGAGCATTACACCATCATATCGCACAAAGGAGTTATAATACTTTTAGCGCAAATATGAAGTACATGTATCCTCACAGAACGACGAAGGTACTCAATGACGCAGCAGCAAGGAACTTGCATACCGCAAGCCTGATAAAGGAGCGAATTACCTTGCGATTGTCGTGAGTTTGATGCGCTGAATGATGGCAACATATGAACAAGCTAGGACAAATTCGCAAGGACCTGTAGATGTCAAGACTCAATATATGACAAAAGAAGCTACAGAATAGAGGAAATTAAAAGACTCAATATATGACAAAAGAAGCTATTCGTAAGCTACAGATCCTATACTAATGTTGGAGGGCCATTCAGTAGATTGTGAGTACTAAAAGAGAATAAAGTCATAGGAAGGGTCCTAATCTTTGCTTAGTCAAATGCAGCTGTGGATGAGCTAGTATCAAGAATTTCCAATTAAGGCAAGTATGGAAATGGATGTTGTGTTATTTGTGACTGAGAAAATCATAAGCCTAATACTTCTATACATGCTGCAGAAGCGTCTGACCGCTCTCGGACATTAAAGTGACAAACAAGATGGAGCGCATAAAGACAAAAAGAATAGTAGCAACACTCGAGATATCAAGCTTGATTCATCTTCACCACACAAGGGAGTTTTTTTACAGGATTTGGCTAAGGATCAGACATCTCCATTTGCAGGTGTGGTTTTCAATAAGGCAGGAATCAAAAAGCTCATGCCTTGCTTGATACTCTAAGGAGTTTTTCCTCCAGATTCGATCATATAATAACTAGGTTCAAGTCTAATATTTTGCAAGGATAACCAATTCGATGCCATGCTGAAAGGATACGACAAAACAAGTTTTGGTTTGTTTAGTGTGGATTGTTCCCTTTTACGAATCTCTAATTCGACCCTGAGTAGGTTCAGAATCCTTTCCAGTTTTGCAGGCATGTAGAGACGTGAGATATTGTGAAGTACAAGTAAATAAAAAACAAAAGAAATAGGAAGAAGAAGGCACTTACTTGAAGGAGGCGGCAAGCTTCTATCGGAAACGTGAATATGATTGAGGTCATGGGTGGTACGCCACTTTTAAAAGGGAAATCTTAAGTGTTCGCGCAAGAAAAAAATTCTCCGATTTTGAGTTTCATTAATATTCAAATTCCTAAATACAAGTGGAATCAAATTCTACGGCGTTAATTCCCTTTGAAACAAAACAAGAAAAAGAAAGTAGTTGCATACGGATCAGACAACAACTTTCTTATGGTGATGAGTTGGCATGGAAGATAGGGGAGCAGGGAAAATAGGCTTATCAACATGGATTCACTAACCACTTCGCTCTAGTTGTCCCAGTGCAAGCCTACAGATCCTTTATCCCAAGCAATGGATCAGAGCAGTAAGAGCAGGAGCAGGGCTGCACACAGCTGGATCGAGTAGCTGAACAAAGATTACAAACAAATAAGCTCCAGAACCTCAACTAATCGTTGTGGAGAAAGAAGAAAGATCATTTAGGCTTTTAATCAAACAGGTTATGTGCCTTACCTTTCTTGTCATAGTTTTAAACTTTCACAGCTTCCAATTTCTCCAAAAATTCCTGCAAGATCAATAAACCCATCACTCAAAAACCATTCGTTCATCAGACACGAATTAAGAATCAACCCAATGTTGTGATATCTTTTATGACTGTATATACAACACCACGAACAACATTCTTCTGTGTTCTAACTCTTCTCTTTTCTCGGCTTAGAACGTTGTCCATATAAACTCAGATCCTTCTCAAATCCCTCTTGACCCATTGTAAGAACTCGATACGTAGTGAGCTCGAATTAGGATGAATGAGAAGAAGGTTGCAGAAATAGTTAGAGTTTTGACTGCTCTATGCATTTGAATCGAAGATAAAGAATGGGTCAGTTCATTTGATTGAATTGAAGATAAGGTTGATGTCAGACTTCACTGCAGAGAAAGGAATTAATCGAAAAAAGATCTTGCTGTTGGTGGATAACTTTGGGTTCAGTCGTGAAAAAGAGCATCTGAAGCTAAAGGAAAGAAATGAGTTGTTGCCTTAGGGTCGCGACTAAAATCAGGCTATAGAAAGAATGTGTGGCCTATATCATCCACAGTGGCTGTGTTTAGCAATTTCTCTATGGAGTTTAAAAGACAGCCCTTAACACCCATGAGATGGTCGATAAAGATAAATCATGGCAAATGGATAACACCTATATTGTCCAGTAATGTCAAGCCCATATCAAGTGTAGTTCTACAAAGATTTTGGGGGTATCATTATGTACGACGTGGAGGTCAGCTTAGATTTTAATTTTCTTGATTCATCATCAAGTTGAGAATTAAGAAGGGGCGATGTTTGTACCATTATCAATAACATGCATACGAGTCGTACAAAATGATTCATAAGAACATTGGGCTTAATGAGGAAGCCCAGTTGGATTATTGAAGATGCCTATTTTTTTATTAAAGAAACATACTGGGCTTAATGAGAAAGCCTAGTTGGCTTATTGTGGAAGCCTATTTTAACTGTGCTTATTAAGGAAGCCCAGTTAGCTTACTGTGGAAGACTATTTTTACTGGGTTATTGAGGAACCCCAGTTGGCTTATTGTGGGAGCCATTTTGAGATAAATACAAATCCTATAAGATAAATAAGAATCTTCCAGGATAGACTTGAATCCTGAGGAGATAGATATGAATCTTCTAGGATATACATGACTCCGAAAAGATAAATAAGAATCTTCCTGGATAGACTTGAATCCTGAGGAGATAGATATGAATCTTCTAGGATATACATGAATCTGAGAAGATAAATAAGAATCTTCCAGGATAAACTTGAATCATGGGGAGATAGATATGAATCATCTAGGATAAACATGAACTCGGGAAGATAAATAAGAATCTTCCAGGATAAACTCAAATCATGAGGAGATAGATATGAATCTTCCAGGATAGACCTAAATCCCGAGAAGATAAATAAGAATCTTCCATGATAGACTTGAATCCTAAGGAGATAGATGTGAATCTTCTAGGATAGACATGAATCCTGAGAAGATAGACATGGATTTTCAAGGATATACTTTAATCTTGAGAAGATATTCTAGAATCTTTCAAGATAAATACAAAATACAGAAGATAGACATGGATCTTCTGGGATAAATACAAATTTAGGTGGTTATTTAGGATAACTACAATTAGATTTGATTTCTCCCTATACATATGGGCTGAAATTCAACTCAAAATGATAGAATTTTCAACCCATTTTCACCACATTTCATCTGCTTAGAGCTCTCTATGCATTCTAACCCGGAGAAAAACCATTGCAATACTCATATCAAAAAAACTTCTCTCCCCAAGGGGATTCATCCGTGGACGTAGGCATAACTTGTCGAACCACATTAAATTCTTCTCTCCTTTATTCTTTTTTCTAACCCTATTTTACATCATCATCATCAAATCAATCTAGTTTTGTACCTAAAAGTAATTTTTGGTACAAACAGGATGCAAATGTTAGATTCCTTATAAATTTTCTACCCCATAAATCTATTGAATCCTGACCGTAATATATTTTTATATACCAAAATAAAGAATTACCAAATACTACCAAATATATAATATTACTATATACCAAACGTGTTTAATTTTAACTACAGTAATGATTTAACATTTATATGGGCAGTCCTCTAAATTCCTACGGTCTTTCTAAAATCTTGAAATTTTCAAACCGGAATAATAATTTAAGACGGAGGTAGTATGCTTTATAGGATAGCACTTACAGTAAAACTCAAATAATTAGAATGATAACTTTAGTACACTAAAACGGATAAAAGACACTACTACTTGAGCTATTTGAATTTGGAGTCCAAATAGTTACAAACACACAAAGGGAAGCAGTCAGTTTTAGTTGTAGACCAACAACGACCTAAATAAAATATAACAAACTATTACAACCGAAGGATAAAAACAAATACTTCCGAAACTATACAAACTGGTATGTGCATAATCTACATGGTTTGAGTGTCAAATCCTTGCTTATATTAGCTGTTATTCTTCCATATTACTTGTTATTACGTTTGTTTCTATCTCATGTCTCATGTTAGGCGATTCAACCAAAAAGAAATGGAAATGACTTAAAAAAATTCCAAGGAAGTGAACTGCTACAAGTGAAGAAAATTAAAGACAAATATAAACTCATTCAAATCTAGGATTTCCTATCATCATCTTGTAGATAATGAAAACATGAAGCCAACGCAAAAAGAATGAGGTCATTTCGAGTTCGTGCAAAGAACTTATGAGAAGAATAATGAAACTAACTTGGATTTGGTTTATGTTGGGCCTTATTGGTTCTGCGCGAGAAGGAAACAACAAATTGCTTTTTGGGCTTGCCTTGGACGTGAAAAATTGGGTTTTTGTTAGTTTTTGATGAGCTTAAGTCTCCTAGTTGAATAAGGATCAAAATGAGGCGGAAGAGTTTGATAAGTTTAGGTTTCGTACTTGGATAAACATCAAGAGGAGGTTAATAAAACATATATAAAGGGGAGATTAGATACAATTTTCTACACAACTTCTCCACAAAAAAGAGAGCAAATTTGGGTTTACCCACTTAAAGGGGAGAACTAGGATATTCTCTCTTCTTTATTATTTTCTTGTATATTCTATGGGTTTCAGTAAACCCATGAGTAGTTGATTCTTCCATTGGTTTGAGATGTAATCAAAAGTTCTAAATATGGGAATCAATCTGACTGGTTAGTTTTAATTTTCATTATCTCTTTTTATCATTCATGTTTTACAGTGTATAACAATTATGTGATTGTGTTCATGTAATATGATTTGGTTGTTTAGGTGTGTTTAAAATCACGAACTAAATATCCTTAATAACACAGTTGTTGTTAGACAACTACAATACATACTGGAACGGTTAACCGTGTTGCCTGCTCCAGCCTCCCGCGTTGAACACTAACTGAAACGCTTAAGAAATGTTGCAAATTTCTGGTTGTGACTCCATGCGACTTTAATGGAGTATTGCATGTGTGGTTACCATGCTTAAAAGAATTTGTGCTGGCCAGCTTTGGACGACCATAAATAGGATGCCTGAATAATTGATTGGCCAAAGTTGGTCGGCCAAGAAAGATGGGAGGCGACCAAGTTAGTTGGCCAAGTTGGTCGGCCTGAAATTGATTGTTGGCTGACCAAGTTGGATAGTTGAGGCCTTTTTTAATTTTTTGTAAGTTAGTCGTTCATGACAAAACTAGGGTTTTCACTATTTTTATTCATTGTTGGGATTTAGGTGCGACCAACCATTGGAGATAATTAACCTAAGCTCGGCCAGGGTAGTGTCTAGTCAATTAGAGCTTTGATTTTATGTCTGGCACAAAATCGAATAAATTTTTGTGGCTGGCACAAAATTGACTTGATACGCAAGCATAGCCGTGATGTTCAATCAAGTATGTTTATGTGTAGCTTGCTATAGATGTGCTTTGATAAGTGTATATTTTACATATTTAGAGTGTCAATTTCAAGCTAGTATTTGCTAGGTTTCTTGTAAATTATTGTATATTACGTTTGCTTTTGTTTATTTATCTTTTAGTAGGTGAAATCATCCAACAGAAGTGAATTAACACATAATTGTGCAACTACAAAGGAAGAAGGACCTAAGACCAAATGAAACTTGTTCAAATCAAGAAATTCTTATCATCATCTCGTAGATAACGAAGAAACGAATCCAACTGCGAAAGGATGAAGTCACCCCAACTTCGTATGAGGAAGTTATGGGCAAAAAAAGAATTTATACTTAACGGTTTCCCGGAATTGACAAGTCAATGGACTGAAATCACAAATTATTAAAGGCAGATGATGTGGTCATATGCACAGCTCAGGACAGCTAAGAATTGACAGTTATAGTTACACTATGTGTAACAAAAGTGTAACTATGATGTATTATTATTAGCCCCCCTCAAGTTGAAGTACCCAGATGGAAAAGTCTTCAACTTGTCACGCAAATAACCAAACCTAGGACCATCTAATGTCTTTGTAAAGATATTAGCCACTTGATCAACAGTGGAAACATAGTGAGCTGTCAGATTCTTTAATTGAACCAGTTTCCTCACAAAATGAAAGTCTACATCCATATGTTTCATACGACTATGAAACACAAGATTAGATGATAAGGAGACGACACTTACGTTGTCACATTGCAAGACTGGTGGGAAAGAAAGAAAAAATGCAAATCCTTCAAAATCTGACATACCCAAACTATTTCTGCTGCTGAATTAGCAAGACTTCTATACTCTGCCTCACTGGAGCTTCTTGCAACAATTCGTTGTCTTTTAATGGACCAAGAAATTGGATTTGAACCAAAGAAAATGCAATACCCATGTACTATTTCTAGTATCAGGCTCACCTGCCCAATCTGCATCACTAAATCCATGCACAACTAGCAGACCCTTGTTAAAAAATTTCATAATTAATTGTTCCCTTTATCTATCTCAGGATTCTTTTAGTTGTTATCATATGAACAGATATAAGAGATTGTTGGTCGATTGTCAGCCAAACAAAAATATTTCAAGTTCTTTCATTTCTCAAAATATAGATTAAAGTACAATGATAAGAACAAGTTCGTTCCTCAGAGAGGTATGAGTTGTTATTCGTATTTGTAAACTTATGTAACAAGGGGGATTTTGTGTTTTATGACTAAAGTAATTATATTAATTATGATAGCAAAGAATGGGTAAAGAGTATCAATAGGTTGAGAGTAATGGTTAAGGGTTTATCTTCACTGATAAGACATGAACTTTAACTAATAACTAGAGTTTTCACTTAATCATTCATTATCAAGAGTCATAGAATATCCCATCAAGAGCATACTCCAGTAAATTCCTTATGGCATTACATACCATAACGATAAATATGAAATTACTACTCAAAGAACAACCTAAGGCAATGTGCTACTAGATTAATTCTCCAAGAGAATTAAGTTCTATGAATTAGACTAATAAATACAATAGATATATTACAAGTAATTTATTTAACATAGGTCAAGCTTCTACATGCAATCACACAAAGGTTTTGTATACAATTGGTAATAACAATATGCTACTTATGACAAGTTTTATCAACAATTATGTATCTTAAAACCCTAGTCTAGCAATAGATATGCATTCATGGTTATTTAGTAGCGCTCCTAAACAAACATTCACACAATCATACATGACGATAATAATTAGTAGAACAAGACAATAATGATTTGATTAAGATGATAAAACTAATATATTAATTTAGTGACATGTTTACGATATCCGATTACATCCTTAACCAATATGAAAAGTTTAGCTACTCATGGATTTCTTAAAATCCATGGAAAAATAATAAGTAGACTAATAAAGAAAACCCTAGTTTTTGTAGAAGAATCTCCAAAAATCCCAAAGCTCCTTTTCTTTTCTTCTCTTCAAAAGATATGATATGATCCCCGATGCCAAAATAGAAGTGAAATTATTTATTCTATAGATATCCCAAAAGTGGAAGTGCCCGTGCTCATATCCCGGTCGAAAAAGGTTGCTAAAATTCACCAAAACTAGCAAAACACGTCAAAATACACTAAACAAGATAAATGGGCCGCATTAACAGAATAGGAGTAGCGCAGCCAAAACTGACATGCATATTCAGTTTCTCCGTTTTACTTTTTACGGCTGGGTGAACTTGGAAATAAGTTCACCTGAGTTTTTTTCTTTTTCTTCTCTCGTTTCTACGACCAGGTTAGAACCTAGACGTAAGTGGTCATGTGTCTTTCTTATTTTCTCCCTTAGTTTTACGGTCAGGTTGAAAAGAAGCCGTATGTTCTTATGCGATTTCAACTTCTTTTTCTTTCAAACTAACCAAATTCAGTTTCCATATTTCTCCCAACAATACTTTCCTATTTTTGCTCCACTGACCCAAGCCACTCCGTCAATCACAGACTCCATCAAAAACTGGTAGCAACAGCACATCAACCATAACAGGTCGAGCTTTTATTCCCTGTGTCTCCATTAATGCTCGAGTTCTATCTCATCACTGCATGTTCCTTCACCAATATCAACTCATCCATCTTTCAACTATCACTGCTCATCACAGCCACCAACAAATCCTTCCAACTTTTCATTAACTGCCTCCGACTAACATGAATCATAGAAGCAATCTCCCTCAAGCTACACCACCGATCACCTCTGCCATTAATATCCATATCCCTTAAGAACACTACTTATTCACTTGAAACACACTTCACCATTGTTCAGCTGCACTACCCATTATCACAGTTAAGCTCCATCACCGATGATCACTGTTCAGCTCGAGTTCATCACTGCCATCTCACTGAATTTTGTTTTCATCTACACTGCCACAAATTATTCTCATATCTTCATCACAAAATCAAACTCGAGCAACACCTCGAATAATCCCTAGAACCCAAAGAGTAATCACCATTCACTTGACCTTAAAATAGCTGGAAAATTCTTGGCCCAATCTCACTGGTTGAAGGTTTCGAGAAGAAGAAGGTGGCCCCAACCAAACTGCTGGTGCTATTAACAAAATTCAAATATTAGGCATCCCTAGTGAGAACGAAGGTTCCTTTAACAATTTTCAGTTGAAACCCGTATAGATGTCAGTTCCGTGAAACCGACAAGCTTAACTCTTCTTTTCGCCCGTAACTTCATCATACGAAGTCAGAGTGACTCAATTCTTTCGTCCTGGATTCATTTTTTCATTCTATTCAACATGATGAGAAGAAAATCCTGGATATTACTGAGTACCACTGGGACTACCGAAATTCTCCCTTTAAAGCACTATATTTTCACTTTTTTTTAGAGATGTAACCTACCAAAGACATAAAATGCAAAAGTAATAATAATACAAGGTAATTCACATGAAATCTAGCAAATAAGTGTAAGAAAAAGATACTTAAAACATATAAATTATGAACTTATCAATTGCATAAACTGATAGACCTGCTTGACTGCATACCCAATTTCAGGTCTAGTCCAGGTTAAGTATTGCAACGTACCCACCAAAGATCTATACATTGTTGGATTTGAGAGAGGAACACCATATGAAGCATTCAATTTGCAATTAACAGAAACTGGATAAGCACAAACCTTAGCACCTACCATATCAAACTTTTGTTACAAATCAAGAGCATATTTAGTCTGTGAGAGAAAAAGACTAGATGGGTTCCTCTTAACCTCCAAGCCCCAAAAGAAATGTAATGCTTCCAAATATTTGATTGGAAAATGTCTACCCAAGGTTGTAATAAGCTCAGAATAATAGTCTTTATTGTTGCCAGTGATTATTATTTCATCAACATACACAAGGATGCTAGTTATTCTTGTGGCAGTCTTTTGAACAAATAGGGAATTATCAGCAGATGACATAATAAAGTTGCAAGAGTCAAGAACATTGGAAAGTTTCTCATACCAGGCTCTAGGTGCCTGCTTCAATCGATATAAGGATTAATGAAGCTTACAAACCTTTATTGGATGATCTGGATCCACAAAGCCATGAGGTTGATCATGTAAACATCCTCAAGTAAGTCATAATGCAAAAAAACATTGCTTAAATCAATTTGAGAAATATGCCAGTCATGGCTAGTCATGATTAACTGCCAGTGACAAGATAATTCTTATTGTAGAGGGTTTTACAACATGACTAAAAGTCTTTGAGTAGTCCAAACCAGGATGTTTATGAGATCTCTTGGTTACAAGCCTAGCTTTGTACCTCTCTACAGAGCCATCTAGATTTTGTTTTATTTTGAACACCCACTTGCATCCCACTAAGTTATAAGAAGGATCTGGATCAACCAATGACCAAGTACCAACACTTTATAGTGCATTGTTGTAGATGGTGAGTTTTGACAAGGGATAGAATTGTAAAATTATCCTCTGCCTAGCAGCAGGAAATAGAAGTACACATGCATATTTATGTGCATGCTTCTAGCTCTATATCAAAACACGAAATAATATATGTCTACTAATATTCCGCAAGTGAATTAAGAGTACAATCTCTACAAATAGCTATAGGCATTATAAACTGATATTATAGCCTCTTAAACACTCACGATATTTATGCCATTTGAACTAGTCTCGAGTCGCTTAAATTCCACAGCTGAATTCCTCGAACTTGTCTCGAATGCGCATCTGCCGTCCCGACTTTACAAAATATGCCATTTTAGCATTATGCTCAAGGATATGCCATAAAATAGGAACTGTTCCTCTTGAACGGTCCACAATCAAAGATAAATGCTTCTAAAAAAGCACGTTGTGCCTTAGCACTAGGCTAGACCTAGCTTCTCCGCGTTAGCACTAAGGCTAACACTAGTCTATTAAGTCGCGTCCCCGAGGAACATGCCATAACACTTTGCGCTGGCGAAAGCACCAGCACTAGCCAAACTAGGCTACATCCTAAAGAGACGCACCACAATAAGGCGGTAGCATCAAAAACGCTAGCTATCAACCTAGGTCGCGTCCTCAAGGGACGCACCATACATGAGCGCTCAGTTTTACAACCTTAGGCCATGCCCTTTAGGACACGCCACTCCTTTGCTAAAAGCGCTAAAATAACTTAGGCCACGTCCCTTGAGGATATGGCACTCGTTTGCACTCTGCTCAAAGCATTAACTTTGCGCTAGTGCAGAGTGTTAGCCTTATTCAGGCTGCGCTCGCAAGGGACGCGCCATATTTTCAAATGCTAGCGTAATGCTAGCGCTAACCCTATGTGGCTATCTATCAAACCTCATTCTTAAATGCGCCACTACTAGTCCTTAAGAATCTTTACACATTCTTGGCTTCGAACATCTTTCAGATTTATGTTAAGTCACTTCTAAGCTAAGATATGGCCACTAAAATACGCCATGTTATTCCTAAAATGATGCATAGCCACCAAACTTACCAGACTCAACACTAATCAGTCTAATTACCAAGCTAGTGAGTTGTGCAACTTGCCTTACCTACTTAGCAATTTATTGACTCGACTTAACCTAATCAAGAAGTAATATTCCACGACTCCACTATTTCCACGAGATATCAAATACAACACATGGGGGGATTCTCGTTGGGGTATTGGTATGGCAGTCTACCACAATCGTGTGTTGTGGAAAAACATCCACGAACAAGAAGGTAACAAGTAGTGGGACGGTTACAGGGAAGTTGAGAGTACGAGGAGTAGTGGTCATACATGTCCTCCTTATTTTTTGGAAATGACTCTACTAAAATCTTTATAATCGTTACTCCTACAATTTTTTTGTAACCTCCACCACTTACGAGAAATCAGTGTGTCTCCTCCAAATACAAACAGATGACTTAATCTATTCGAAACAAGAACAAAAGAGAATTAAGATATACAGAATTGACGATTCATCCCAGAGATAATCCATTCTTTATCACACACTACAATTACTCATCACACTGAGATTTTCTCAACCTTCTTTGCTTCCCTCCCGTAAGACCTACCAATCTTCTTCGCCTTTGTAGTTGAAGCAGGACGTGAACGATCATTTCTTGTTTTAGGCTCGTCCTATTCGAGCTTGATCTCTCGAACCTACTTGAAGTACGATTTTACCGTACATTTTTTTTCACCCTAAAACAATTGGCGACCACAACAGGAGATCAAACTCTCAATTACAAAAGCCAATTTTTAGTTATTCAAAATGATGGAACTTAGGTATGGAGCAGTTACACGAAGCCGTGAAAATTTACCCTGTTTATCGTGCTCTTTTAGAAAATTTGCGTGCTCTCAATTACCCTGTTTATCGTGCTCTTTTAGAAAATTTACGTTTTCCAGACTTTCTCTGAGTTACACGAAGCCGTGAAGAGATCTGCTACAACTACTCCTGCCTTGCTGGAGAAAACCAAACCCGCAAGAGAGGAAAATCATGGAGACACCCGTTGAAGTCGACGACGGATTAACAAAGAGTATACCATTCAACCATCAATAAGTGTTGTCAGTAATAAAGGGGCTCCATCTCAACAAGAGCCACAAAATAAGAGCCTCCCTTCCACTCCAGTCGTGAACCAGACATCAACTCAGGGAGTAACTCGATCGTAAAGTGCTTCTAAGGGGCCACGACAATAAAAAAGTTATAACAACCACAAGCGCAAGATATAAAACCTGATGTAGCATGTCTTGATATTTCAATTCCCATGGAAAAAGTCATTGAATTGCTGAAGGCGTGGGTACAATATGGAATCGTAAAGTTACCAGCTGTGTGACGCCCGCCCACTCCTCAGGAAATGTCAGATCCAAAATATTATCGTTTCCATCGGTTCGTTAATCATCCCACCAAGCAGCTCAACAGTCTGAGACATATCTTTAAAGAGAAAATAAAATCAGGGGAGTTGCAACTTGGGGAAGAGGGTATTCACAAAAATCCCCTTCCTGTTAGGAGCTTCACCATCACTGGAGAGTCGGTCAACCAAATAGTTCAATCATTAATGGAACACATGTGTGAACTCCTCCATTTTTCAAAGAATCAGCGTAAAGACCTTTTTACCGCCCTCAATTGGGTCGTATCTGGCAAGAACCTACCGTCTCTCGCTGAAAATATTTACTCCCAAGAAAAGCTTTCTTCGGAGGACATGGTCTACCAGAATGATGAAGGGCGTGACCGGGGACTTTTCACTACTGTACGCCTCAAAGATGTTAAGTTTAGAAAGTCACTAGTTGACGCTAGCATGGGTGTCAATGTTATCAGTGTCACGACTCTGAAAGCAGCAGGAGTAAATCGACTAGAAGCTACACGCTCACCAACAACAGTCAGAGATCCTGAAGGGGTAACAAAGATGTTTACAGACACATCACTCTCATAGTAGCGACATGAGCCACTCAAACAAGTACCAAATTTGATATTGTTAGAGGGAAGTTCAATTATTATATGATTCTAGGATGGCTCCAACAATCAACAACTATCATAAGAGCCCGTCAAGAATCTCCACCTTGAGTCAAGCGCCCTCAAGAAATTTCCTCTGTACCTGGAAGAATACAAATTCCTCAAGACCATGACATGGAATCAAGTATCAACTGAGAGTGTATCTTCTTATGTCAACAGATATTATAGTAAAGTATCTCTTACTCAATTTGCTTCCTTATCATTGATTTCATCCTCGTATGCCATCAGACTGGGGACTAGACCTTACTAGAAATGATAATTGTGATTTAGCCCGTCGTTGTGAATGGGTGGCTACTCCAGCTCAATACTTCAACAAATGGGTAGAGAACATTCCCGTCTTTTATGAACCACCAGAATTCTCAAGGATATTTCCCTCATATATGATCAAAGAGATATTAGAGAATAGATTCGACCATACGAGCTGAAGATCTACAGGCCAAAGCAATTAAGCCAAATGCTTTCTGGGTAGGGGATTTGGTTCTCAAAGCATCAAAGTGTTAACGCCCCTCCAATTGGGAAGATCCATACACAATTTCATGGGCTACCACCAACGTCTACTATAGGTTGATCACTACAGAAGGCAAGCCTGACACAGCAGTTATTCACGACAAATGACTCAAGGCTTTCATCTGAATATTCTGTTATTATCCCTATTTTCATGTCTTCATGTAGTATTTATAATTCCTCCAAAATGATATGAGTACCATTATAGGCATCCCTAGGATTTCAATCTCATTAATCAAATAAAAGTATTGTTATTTTATAAAAGAGTCTTTACAAATCACCTAAAAAAAATCTCCCAAAATTCAAACGAGCCTTTGAAAGATAGCTCAAGTCCCTCAGAAACATACTTTCACACCTTAAATATCAAACCTATCCTCGAATATGCTTCTAGGTTTTCATAAGTTCCCAGCAAGATAGGAATCTACGCATATATAGGAGCCTTATCACAAGAAAGAATCGACGCTCGCACCAGAGACACTCAATTACTACAACCCTGAGATGCTACTGTATGGAATGCCATGCTCAGAGAAATGCATCAAGTAAGGATCGCCTCATAATTCCAAATCGGAAGAGGAATAATATCAATATTGAAATCCCTGGTAACATCCTTCCTTTCATTGATTATTTCATCTTTATTTTTTAGATTGTCTTCCCCTAAAAGTAGAGAGGATATATGCATATTAAGTCAAAACGTCTCAAACACAAAAAAATTTAGCATGAACCATAAAAATCATTACACATCTACAGACTTAAATCCCTAGACAAATAAATCTCCCACGTTAAAAGGTGACGAAACCCTCGCTTCCTATTAAAAGAAATAATGCTTTTGTGGCTTTTGTAAAACGAGAGTTTTGTTGAGGACACTTGGCACGTATGATTGATTTAAAAAATGAGGGAAAAAATAAAATACAAAGGGAAACCATGCCTTATGTGTTTTAAACTCTAAGGAATATACATCAAAACCAAATTCAATTTGGAATTCGTTAGTATTTTGATTCCAAAGTCGTGAACCTACCATATTCAGAAACCGTGATTATTTTAGGAAACTAAAAAAAAAGGTGTAAACCTAACTGAAAATGGAATTATTATAATCTATATAAAGGATCTATATTCCAAAGTGTTACCAGAATCTTAAATGGAGGTATATGTGTTTTACTATTCCAAAGTGTTATATTCTTCAAAAATTCAAATAATTCTTTTTAGGATTTCTCTAATAAAATAGGTTGGGTTACAATTGTAAATCCCGTCAGAGATGAAATCATGGAGTCTTCCATCATATTTAACGCATCACAGTAAAACGGGGTGGGGCGAAACCCCGCCACACCAAATCAAAAATTGAAGGTAATTATGGTGAAAAGTTAAATAAGACCGGTGCTAGCACGCAAAAATCTAGTACTCATAAATATCATATGCATTCATTACAAAGTGGTATCTGAAGAATTATATGAGTTAGAACAATCACAAGATATTTTACTAAAAACGCATCAGAAGCAACTTATATTGCCTCTCAGAAACTCTGAAGCTGCAGATGGTGATAATCGGTGAAGAATATGGGCATGAATATTATGTCAAAGGTTTCGTATAGATGTCTACTACAACATGTTAAAAGGGCGCATCAATCGGATAAATGATCTAAGAGTTATAACGAAAATGGCTAGCAGTGTCGGGTATGAAAACTGTCAGAATTTTCCTGGATACATCCTGAGTTCTACTGTTGGGTCGTTTTGACTCCTCAAAAAAGATCAATACCAGGAATTTTTATTAATTCGATAATTGTTTTTTAATGAAGACAGAGGGGTTGATCATCCAAAACGGAGGTCGTATGAAGATTCTACGATATTTTACCCAAGAACTATACTTCTTAAGTTTTCATGACGAAAAATTAAGGAAATTTTTAATAAAAGTCATTCATTCATTAATCCCAAGACATGAAGATATTGATGCAAATTCATGAAAATCATTAAAGGAAAAGTATGGTTCCATCATAACGGCCATACATGAAATATTTAACTCAAAGAAGATATCTACGACACACATAAAAAGGGAAAGCTACGACAAAGAAACTAAGCTAAACTCAATTAGAAGACTCAGGATCCAAGTCAGAGTCATATTAGTAATCACCCTCTTCATGGTAATCACGTTCTTCTTCTTATTCTCGGACTTCTTCGAAATCCTCTTAAAGGTCCTCTACTTTAGAGTCTTCCCTTGGAATACCATAAGGGTCTTCCTCCAAATCTTCATTGGTATCCTCATCATCATCAGGGTCAATAAAAACCACTTGCATGTCGTCCCAAGCATCGGCACGCTCAGCTTCACGATCGGCCTCAGTCTCTGAAAACAAGTCAGACTCGTATTCCACATGAGCATCATGATCTTCCTCAGAAGGATATTCATCCACATTAGAATATGGGACTACGCCATAAGGAAGAGCACCTCGCTTTATTTGTTCATCTTTCTCCCTTCTCGCGATCGCCAGTAGACGTTGCTTTTGCATATAAGCTGTGAGCTTCTCATCCTCGGCCTTCTTTCTTTCTGACTCGTTTTTAGGTCTTGCTTGTTCTTCAATATTAATCAAAAAATGTAAGGTTTAGAGCACATTCGTGGGTTGCCTTCAAACGATCGAGGGGCATACCTCGCACAAGTCTGGTAATCTTATTCAAGGAATAAATGCTTTTGGACTGTACTTCTTGAGGAGAAGTCATCTTCATCCCTTTTCATCTACAACCTAGTTTCTTGCTTGAAGAATCAGAATTAGGGTTTAGATCAGGAACTGACATGATCTTCTTAATACATTAATAACAAGACGAAGATTTCAGCCTAAAAGAAAAGAAGGGTTATCAAAAACTTTTGTTTATCAAAATCAAACTTACTAATGTTACTGTTGTTGTTGTCGAAGATCACTTTACTCTAGAAGAAAGATGAAGGAACTTGGGTTTGACAAAGAAAAAATAACAATATTCTCAGATTTATCAAAATATATATATATGTGTACATATGATATGTGAGAAAAAATTGGAAACCCTAGCTCTATCGAATAATGGAGTTACGGCTGATGTGACTTGGGATTACCCAATAAAATAACCGCAATCGCACGGCGTCTAACTAGTAGACAACGACAAGTACGGGTCGAACCCACAGAGAGCGGGGAAATACTGCGATTAATATCTTTGATCAACTAACCAAAAGGAATATTTTTGTGATTTTTATATTAATAAATAAAATAATAAATTAACTAAACTAATAAAATGTGACCGAGTAGAGAGAGTCGGTAACCAGGGTTTTTCAGTATCCACCACTATTTAATTCATGAATATTTAGAATCACAAATATCGTTGGGACACCCTAAACATGATGCATCAAAAAGCCCTAGTCTCAAGCATACACCATAAAATTGCGCTAGCGAGAAAATTGTACGAAACTAATTAAAGGTCTACAAATAATACTTGGCTATTCTAAGTATACCCCATCAAAAGATTTAACCTAAGCATGGAATATCAAATAAGTAGACAAATATATTTTTAGAATAACAACTGTATACCAGAAACATGGAACATCAAAACCATAGGCCAAGCATGCACCATAAGCGGCAATACAATTGTTTAAAGTCATGAATTTAATCTATTTAAATCATAATGGTCTGTATCAAATATTTAATTCAATTGATCTAAAACTGTAAGTGGTTTTAACATTAAACCCTAGTTACAAATTCATTTAGAACATGGAGAAGGGTTTCTCAAAACCCATAAAAATAAATAGAAGAGAAAAAAGAATTAACCCGTAGTCACCGTCGTCACCCGGCAAAAATAGTCTTCTTCTTTCGTCTGTCTATAGTTGTCTTCTCTCTAATGATAGGTACAGCCTCCGTCTCCCGTTCACAGCCGAAATTCCTCTGCCGAAAAGAATCTGTACAGGAGAAAATTCTCCAAAAATCCCCAAAACCAAGACGCCCTACTTCTTTGACCTAGCTAGCCTTTTATACTCAATCACTCAATCACGTGGACCCCACATCACATGTCTCCCAATCATAGCCATCACCTAGCTACAGCCGTACCTCATATTTCAATCAGTACTTGTACTGACGCCTCCAAAAGAAAACCGAAAAACTTACCTCCTGTAGCCCCTTCGTCTTGTTTCACCTGTCTAGGCTAGCTAAAGCCTCTAGTAGCCACAAGAAAACTTAAAGAGAAAAGTACACTTTCCTTATTTTCTTCTCACGTGTTGCCTCAATCAAAAGCTAAAAACACTCACATGGGCTTGTCTCCTCTCTAGATTCATGTCACACTCAAAACCTAAAGCATAGCCTTTCTCCACTCGGTTTGGTTCACCATCACATGCAAACTTTCCTTTCTTCACGCACAACCTACACCAACTTAGCCTTTAGCTCCCTACACCTACACGTACTATTCTTTCCTCATCAATCTCTTCTCCTGTACCCAGCAGCACCTAGTGACAGTAACGTAGCCAAGACCAACCAACCAAGTCTAACATCCTTTAGCCTATTTATTTGTAACTTTGGATTTTATGTTTACCATCTAATAAAACAATAAAAATATATTATTAGTACAAATTCAAGCACCAGTAAATATAAATTAAGGGTTAATATGTATGAATTATGTCCGTATCAACGACTGAATACACAAGTACAAATTGATTCTTACTGACTTGCACTGAGATTACCCGAAATTCTCATACTATAAGAAAAACAAAGATTGGGTTTACAAGAGAAGAACAATGGTCGTGATACTCACCTTTTATTCCCAACCAGCAGTATAAATCGACTCCATCCAACAACGCTTACTCAAGTGACAAACCTTTCTTACTGCTACATTCCCAGGTAACGAGCTTCCCTCACTGTTGTGTTCTCGAGGAACGTACCGCTGATGTTGTTGCCTTCTCGAGGATACGCCTTCTTCTTCTGATAGCAAGCAAAGAGGAAAGGAGGGTAAGGATCACGTAGTTGTGAGAGAAAAAAAAGTAATAAAGATGGCGCTATGAGACAAATATATATAGGCAATCAAATTTAAAGAGTTCTTATTGGATTAGGAAACTAAAAGAAATGGAAAGAAGAAGCGCCGACCATACCATATTCCACTCACGAGCAAGTTGAAATATTTGACAAGAACTTGGGCACCTACTAATCCCAGCCAGGATTAATACTAAGGGGTACTTATCTCAGTACCTACAAACCAGAAGCTAAGTACGCCTTATTATACTCTTAAAATTTTAATTATGCATATATAATTGCTATAAGCATGTTGTCACCATCTAGTGGTTACTGCACAACATTATTATTCCACACTAAGCAAGGGACTTAATGTAGATGGTGAGTTTTTAACAAGGGCTAGAATTGTAAAATTATCATGTGCCTAGCAGCAGGAACATAGAAGTACACATGCATATTTATGCGCATGCTTTTAGCTCTATATCAAAACACGAAATACTGAATCTCTACTAATATTCCGCAAGTAAATTAAGAATATAGTCTCTACAAATAGCTACAGGCATTCTAAATTGATATTGTAGTCTCTTAAACACTTATAATATTTCTGCTATTTGAACCAGTCTCGAGTCGCATAAATTCCATAGCTGAATTCCTCGAACTTGTCCCGAATGCGCATCAACCGTCAAGGGTTTACAAAATATGTCACTTTAGCATTATACTCAAGGATGTGTCAAAAAATATGCGTCGTTCCTCTTGAACACGCCACAATCAAAGAGCAATACCTCTAAAAGAGCACGCTGTGCCTTAGCACTAGGCTAGCCCTAGCTTCTCTGCGCTAGCACTAGTCTATTAAGTCGCATCCTCGAGGAACACGCTATAACACTTCAGGCTGGCCAAAGCACAAGCACTAGCCAAACCTATGCTGCGTCCTCAAGAGACGCACCATAATCAAGCGCTAGATACTAACTTAGGTCGCTCCTCAACAAACGCGCCATACCTAAGTGCTCAACGCTACCAACTTAGGTCACGTCCCAAGGGGATACACCATACCTAAGCGCTCAAACACGCTAGCTAATTTAGGCCACGTCTGTTTGGGACGCGCCACTTCTTTGTGCTAAAAGCGCTAACCTAACTTAGGCCACGTCCTCAAGGGACGTGCCACTCTTTTGTGCTTTTCTCAAGGCGCTAACTTTGCTCTAATGTAGAGTGCTAGTCTTATCCAGGCTGCGCTCCCAAGGGATGCGCCACACTTTCAAATGCTAGTTTAATGCTAAAGCTATCTCTATATGGCTATCTATCATACCTCATTCTTAAATGCGCCACGACTGGTCCTTAAGAATCTTTACGCAATTTTGGCTTCAAACATCTTTCAAATTTATGCTAAGTCACTTTTAAGCTAAGATCTGGACATTAAAATATACCATGTTATTCCTAAGATGGTGCATAGACACCAAATTTATTGGACTCAACACTAATCAGTCTGGTTAGGAAGCTAGTGATTTGCGCAACTTGCCTTACCTACTTAACAAGTTATTGACTCGACTTGACCTAATCAAGAAGTGATAGTCCACGAATCCACTATTTCCACGAGATATCAAATACAACACATGGGGGATTCTCATTGGAGTATTATTCTAGCGGTCTATGGAAATCGTGCGTTGTGGCAACACATCCACGGACAAGAAGGTAAAAAGTAGTGGGACAGTTATAGGGAAGTTAAGAGTACGAGGATTAGTGGTCATACAAGTCCTCCTTATTTTTTGGATATGACTCCATTATAATCTCCACAATCGTTACTCCTCCACTTCTTTTGTAACTTCCACTACTTATGAGAAATCGATATGTCTCCTCCAAATATAAATAGATGGCTTCATCTATTCGAAACAAGAACAAGAGAGAATTAAGATATACCGAATTGGCGATTCATCCCAGAGATAATCCATTCTTTATCACACACTACAATTACTCATCACACTGATATTTTCTCAACCTTTTTTGGTTCCCTCCCCTTAGACCTACCCAATATTCTCCACTTTTGTGATCGAAGCAGGACGTGAACCACCATTTCTTGGTTTAGGCTCATCATGTTCAAGCTTGATCTCTCGAACCTATTTGAAAGTACGATTTTACTGTATATTTATTTTCACCCTAAAATAATTATATTATTTCACTAGAGAACCTCTCCATTTTGGACATTTATTGGCTTCAGTAATGGATGTAGGCATATTAGGAGGAGTAAGAGTGGTTAATACATTAGATAAAACATGTTTGGTAGAGAAATTTTTCTTGAATGTTCCCACCTTACCCATGGTGACCATAAAATGATAATTTTGAATTGGAATAGAAGAGATAGTAGAATTCATGTCAGAATCACTAGTAGAAGTAGAATGTTGTTCAGAAGGAACGTGAGAAGCAGATGTACATGTAGAAGAAGCATCAATTGTGGCAGATGTAGGTGCAATATTGTTATCAGGTAGAGAAATGATATTTATGTCAGATGTTGATACAACATTGTTATCAGGTATTAAAGGAACACTGATATCTGTGTTGATTTGTGAAACTGAAAAAGCAATGTTGGGTAGTTTCAGTGGAAAGATAGTTTCATTAAAAATAGCATGCATGGAAATGAAAACTCTGCCAGAAACTAGATTTAAGCATCTATAACCTTTATATTTGTGGACTATATCCAACGAATATGCATTCTACACTCCTTGGCTCAAGTTTATGCTTGGTGTGTGATTTGAGCCAAGGATAGCACAAACAACCAAAAGATTTGAGAAAATTATAGCTAGGCTGCCTTTTAAAGAGACCAAAGGATATTTAAAAGTAATGGAATGAAGCTTACTAAAAGTGTAGTTTGCTGTTTGAAAAGCTTCTAGCAAATAAGAGTCACCAAGACCTGACTGAATCAAAAAGGTCCTTCCTACATCAACAAGGAGTCTATGTTTGGACTCAGCTACCCCATTATGTTCAAGGGTGTGAGGACATGAGATTTCATAAAAAATACCATTTGTAGATAGAAAAGTAGAAAGTTCATGATCTAAGAATTCACCACCACCATCTCTTCTGATTACAAGAATGGAAGTTTGTCACAAATTTCAATTTGTGCTTTGAACTCAAAGAAAACTTTCTTGAAATAAGACTTTTCATATAGTGGGAAAATCCAACAATATTTGGAGAATTCATATATAACATTGACATAATATATGAAACCAGAATTTGATGGTACATGACTAGGACCCTATAAGTCTAAGTGTAACAATTCTAGTGGTCTAGTTCTAGTAGAAGATGAAATAAAAAATGGGAGTTTATGACTCATGCCAAGTTGGAAATCATGATAGAAAATAGGTGTCGTGATTACATCAATTAAGGAGACAGATCTACAGACATGTTGAAGAGTCTAAAGGATGGATGTGCTAGCCTTTTGTGATAAATGTCTGCAGAAGTGCTATGTAAAGAAGATGTTGTTGACAAAGTTGTAGTGGTTGAAGTAGTGACTTTAGGAGGAATCTGAGTAGTTGCAATATTGGACTCATTGAGAAAATGCAATGGATATAATCCATTACATTGATGGCCTTTCAAAGTTACTCTCGTAGATGAGAGATCCTTCACACAAAAACCAGAACAATCAAAAGTGATTGAACAATTATTATCCTTAGTAAATCTATGAACAAATAACAAATTATTTGAAGATTTAGGAACTAGTAAGACATTATTCAAAGAAAAAGTATGAGAAGGTGTATATTTAATGGTGGAACCAATATGAAAAATCTTCATACCTTCTCCATTAGAAGTTTGGATTTCCTCAGAACCATCATAAGTAGACATGAGATGAAGTTCATTCTCATCAGAAGTAAGATGACTATTAGCACCGGGGTCTGCATACCAAGGATTTTCTCCTAAGATGTTGGCAGTAGCCAACATTTCACTTAAGCTGTAAGGTGTGCTCATATTTTGATACATAAAATTCAATCTATACCTATAAGTAAGTGCGGTATGTCTTGCGTTATTGTAGATTTGTCAAATTGGTGAATCTAGAGATGAAGTAGATGTTTTTGGCGGAGGAACATAAGAAGAAGGTGTAAAAGAATATGATGTTGAAACTCTTACAGGTAATTGAAAATTACTTCTAGCACAAGAATTGTAAAACATGTTGCCTCTACCATGATTTCTGAAGTGTGAAGTATGAGGAGAAAATCCAGATGATTGTGAAGATCTAGAAAGTAAGGCTTGTTGAGATTCAAAAGCATCAAAAGCTTTGCTATTTGCTTCAGACAGTAGAGACTTAGATCTTTAATTTACCATAATTTCTTCACTCAATAGAAAATTGTGCAGTTCATCAAAGGAAACAGATGGATTTATGATACGAATTGAGGTGTTAAAAGGACTATAATCTTGATCAATACCATTCAAGATTAACACTACAATTTCATCAACAGACACTAAAGAACCAGTTACATAAAGTTGATATGATATTTTCTTGATTTCACCTAAGAAATTAGTCATAGTACCTGAACCAAGCTTCAAATATTGCAATTTAGTACGAAGTTGTATAGAAAGAGTTGTTGATGTACGAGCAAATCTTGATTCAATACTTTTCCAAAGCTCTCTAATAGAATCAACACCAACAACATATGAAATTGTTGTATCTGAGATTATTGATTGGATCCAAAGAATTAAAGTATTGCCATCATCATTCCAAGAAGTATAAGATGGATTAACAATACCTTTCAACATATTAGCATTAGTAGTATACTTTGGAGGACATGGAATAGATCCATCCAAGAAACTAGAAACCTTATATCTTTTTAATAACGGGAGAATCAAACTCTTCCAAGTTAAGAAATTATCATCTTTGAGCTTGCAAAGAATGATATTTGTTATTTGATTTAGTGAAACCTGAGAAATTCTTGATTCTTATGCGTTGGTTTCCATTGAAAAGAAGAACAAAAAGAAATAAAAAATAAAGAGAACTATAGGAAGAATCAAAGAAACACTATTAATGGTGATGAAACAACGGAATACCATTAAGATATTGTATTTATTTCAAAGCTAAAGATTACAGGTGCAATTGATTATAATCAATTGTCTTGATTACAGACACAGAGAAAACACAAAACTATTTATACTAATGTATACAAAAGAGAATCACTTACACCCTGTATCAATCATCACATGACATGTAGTCAGAAATGATAGCTCAGAACATCTAATTAAGCATTGACAGTTACAGTTACACTTTGTGTAACAGAAGTATAACTTTGATGTAACGTAATTAGTTTACACACAAATTAAGAGTTATGAAGAGCCTGTGAGTAGATTTATTTCAATACTTGAGTTCAATTGAAGATATGGTGTTTGAGATGGTGGTATTGAAGCTGTTGATGAGTTCGAATGGATGAATAGAGATGGCGGCAAAATCAGAGAATTGATGAGAAATTGAAGATGGGTTTTTGTCATCGAAGTTCGAGTTGGTGCTGTTAAAGATTGAAGATGAGGTTTTTGAGTTCATTCAGGACTCGAACCTGAAATAGTGGTTATGATAATGGGTTCCAAAAGAGAAGGAGCTGTTAATCACTAGTGGAAAAAGGATGTTCAACGACATCAAGAATTCGTCTATAAGGGAGTTATACGACATTATCAGAATGCTGCAGAAAATGCATTAGCGTCTTTTGGAATGACACTAGTAAAATATAGGTGAATTACTTTAATATACGATACTTTAGAAATGTCGGTATGTACTCCATTTTGAATATGTCGTACTATAAATCAGAAAGGTTCAATGTGTTTTTAACTTATATTAATATTAAAAAAAAAATCTTTTCAAATTAAAGTTCAAATTCTTACTAAATTACATTAAAACTCAAATTCTTACTAAATTACTTTCAAACTCAAATTCTTACCAAATTACACTGAAACTCAAAAAAGATTAAGTTCTTACAATGAAACCAAAATAATAAAACTCAAACTCAAACAAAGGATTCAAGCTTCCAAAAAAAAGTGAACGATGACTTCATTTATACTCCATCTAGTCCATCATTTATACTCCATCTAGTCCACCATTTGGATCAGCACACCAGCATACGCAGATGGAAAAAGAGGTAAGAGATAAAACTCACCTGATTTTAAAGAAAAGGCATATAAAGTCATATAAATATACAACATATTTAAATTCAGCGGAGGTGGAAATCACACTGTATGGTACCTATATCTTGTTAGAGCTACAATTGAATTCGAGGTTCTCTTAGGCCAAATACCCCACAAATGCACTACCATAAATTCAACGGAGGTGGAATTAATGTCCCAACATATACATATACAGGACAAACAAGGAAAATCTAACCTCTAAAAATTCAGGACCAGCAAGAGTCGTTGCATGTGAAAGGCCTCATTCTCTCTCTCAGATGACTGATCAGGATCACCCAGTCCATATTAAGCCTTCCAACTCTTGAAGGAAGACTTGTGTTATTCACATATCTTAGAGGAAGATCTATATCATACTTAATAATCCCATTATCAACAACAACAATTTCCCATCACAAGTAGAACAGAACAACAAAACTTCATTAACTACTCTTGTCCAAAAACATCAACCCAAATTCATGGTTCAAAGTTTAAGGATATACCTTGTATCATCTACGGCGGCAGCATCATGTCCTGTTTCATCACACCTGGTTCAAATTACCGAAGCACGAATAAGACATTAGTTAAGGTCCAAAAACAGAGTTACTACAGCAATTGTTAGACCATGGCACTGGGGAAGCGTATAATTGTACCTTCGATGGATGTATATCAACGGAAAAAATGCCAGGTTTGTTAGTTTTGTACTGGTTAAAGAACAGCTAGACAGATAAAGAACTAGGTAGATCATAAAGAAAGCTAAATAGAAGAGCATACAGATAAGAGGAATGGAATAGCCTGCCTTTGGATTGTTGTTGGCTCTTTAAAACAAAGTTCTGCTGAATTGTGTAACAAATATGGTTCAGACTTAAGCTTGTAGACAGTAGCAAGATCCAATACTACTAAAGCAGAAAGGAAAAAACCTTAAAAAATAAATAAAGATTCTATACGATTAACAACTTGGTAAGTCTACCAATAACTGCAGCAGCAAAATCTTTAAGAATCCAGTCACGCCTAGTCCCAATTCTACCTTCTCTTTGACACCATGTCTCGACCACATCACCCCTATCCATAATAAAACAACATAACCAAATTAGCAACTCCGAAATCTCAAAACCAACATTGCAGAGATACAAAAAAAAGGTTAAGAGAACCCACCAAGCACAACTATCAGGAGACACACTTCCACCCAGATCTCTATGACCAAAATATCCCTTTCTAAGCTTTTTTTTAGATTTTTGGTGAACCAAATTTCCAAAGAGGCCTGTAATAGCAACAATTTCAGTTACATAGAGCTTTATTTTAACACAAAACGACTTCAACTGGCTCAAGTTTAAACTTACTGAAACCCTAAGTCATACCCATGAAATATAATCTATTACCAACCAAAAAAATGGAATCAAACTCATCAGTACAGTTCTAAATCTATCTTACCAGCATAGCGCCATAACCATCAGAAAAGGAAGCACTAAAACACTAATCAAATGAGTCATATCACCTCAAAACCTTAGACTCATTAGCTGCATTTACAGTCGATTCCAAGACCTGAATCACCCAAAACAAAAATATAAAAAAACATTTCAGAGATCAAATAGAAATAAATTACACACACTAATGCAATCAATACAAATAAATTACAGCACACCCTGCAAGCATAGCACTTTGAGAAACTCACCATTCTGCTTTACCCATACCACTTCAGGAAATCCTTCCAATGCTCTTTCCAAATCAACAAACCAACAACAATAAACGCAAAACCATAACTCGTGCTCTTGTCATTTCCAGAAAATCACATCGATCTAAAGTAAGGAAAAAAATACATAGTTATTATGATCAGGTTTGCTCCATTTTATCTCAAAAAACATGATCCTGCTTTCTCTTTACACAGTAAACAGGTAACCACACAAAAGGAAAAAATACCTTTGATTCATTCAACCACAAAATTTCAAAACTTCAAAACATACACTTATATACAACTAAAAATGATGATTTTATATAAACCAGTAAACACCCAAACTCATACATACACAACTAAAAAAACAAATCAAGATTCTAACCAACAAAAACTCCAAACCCATACAATTAAAAGCAAAAATAAAAATAAAAATGAAAGAGAAGTAAGGTTAATAAAATTATACCTAAAGATCTTCGAGAAAATCCTGTTGATTTTCATGAGAAACCTATTCAAAAAAGATGTTAATTTATGCCATGAAATTAAAAAGGAAATCATGGAAATAAATAAAAATAAAAACCTAACTTTACCTATTGATCTTGATTAAGGAAGAGAGGATCACTTGATCTACTTATTCCCTCTATTGATTCGATATGCCGAGTAACCACAAAAAGAAATCGCAAGAAAAATTAGGGATGCAACCCTATATCCAAAACCAAAGACCAGCCGAAGAAAAGAGAAAAATTGGTAATTGCACAAAGCTTATCCCCAAAATATAACACAAAAGGAATCCCAAATTTCGACATTCAAAGTCTGATAAGAATAAAATTAGACTGAGACTTGAGATTTGTTATTTTGTGTACCTGTTGAAGTTGATGCTCGAGATTTGGAGCAAAAAATTGAAACAAAGTGTTGATGAAGGGATTAGTGGAAACCCTAGTTTTCATTTTTCTTTTTTTACAAAGAAGAAATTAAAACCTTAGTTTTCTAATGAGGTGGAGGTAGAGGTGAAGATGAGGATGAGAGAAATTGTTGTCTAATAGAAAGGGTTTGTTCAACGAAAAAGAAAAAAGCGAGGGAGGGAAGGAGGTGGTTATTCTCTGTGTGTTTGTTTTCTGAAAAAAGAAAAGTAAAGGAGATGGAGAGATAAGAGGTATATGTATAGTGGGGTATAGATGAGTCCACAGAACGAGATAAACTTTTTCATCTCCTTTTCATATCTAGCCGTTCATACAAAAAGGTGAAAACTTCTAACCATAGAAACTAACAAATATTACGTAAGTGTCGTTGTGTAAGTCAACGGAAGTCCTAAAACAACGATACTTTGACTTCAGCCATCCACAATATCCAAGTATTGTTTAATTTTTCCATTTTTTGTCAAACGAACGACACTTTCCATATAAATGTATCGCAATACTTATTTTGTATCGTTTCATTGTGTCTTAGATAGCCCATTTTCCACTAGTGGTTGTCGAGTGAAGAATGGGTCAGGTCTTGGCCGAGAATTGGTGAGGGTTCTGTAGCCGTGATCTGGTAGGAAAAATGGGTTTAAACAGAGCTAGGAGATTCAAAGATCGACGGTTTAAGAAGAGATTGAGGATTGAGCACAAAACATGGATGAATGAATGTTTATAATTGATAAAGAATAATGAATGTTTATGTGTTTGAATGGATTATAGAAATATGGTTATGGTGATTCTGTGCAGGGAAGATTATAAGTGGCTAAGAACACCATAACACACTTAACTCCTTCATTATTAGATTACACAAAACAGGTGTTTAAGAAAAGGCGTGAAAGACCAGATTTCCCATAATGTTTGATTTCATGGGGTTTTCGTGCTGTTCAGGTTCTCGAGTTGAACAAAGTTTATGTGCTAAGGAAGTAGCTAGAGATACGTTTTTGATGTTGTTGAGTCAAGAAGGATTAGTAGTTAATAGAAGCAAAACTCTTGGGTACATATCTGATTTGGTTTTGTTACGAATTTGGCTGGGATTGAAAGAGTAAAGCCGAGAAAACAGAGAAGTGGTTTGTGTTAATGTCGAGAATTCAGTTCCAAGTCTTGTAGTTTCTGCCGTCATTGAATGGAGTTGTTGCCGTTCAAATTGAGGATGGTGAGATGGAGTTAGAGTTCTAATATGATTAAGAGACTTGGGATGATTATCTGATACGAGATTGAAGCTACAAATTGGCTATACAAGAGCCACAACAAACAGAAAACCATATGTCCTCTCACGAATGTTTCCACTAACAGAGAGGAGTGGAGCTCATATCCAAACCCTTCCAGTATCACCTGCTGTACACAACCACCACCAGTTCTACCACCTGCACATCACCAACAACACACTTCTCTCGCACCAGGCCATACATCACTATATAAGATGGGCCTGGTTTATTGTCGTGTTTACATAGTTTGGTCTTGAACTTCTAGTTTTACACTCCCTCCGTTTTAGGAAAAGAATTACTTTTTCTATTTGCACAATTGTTAAGGCAAGATGAGAAAGAATAACTTTTATAATTTATTTTCAGATTTACCCTAACAAAAAGTTTAATATTATATATATCTTTATAATGAGAATAATAACATTTCTTAAAATAACAAGGGTAGTTTTGAAAGTTTGTTATGTTGAAAAATGAAAATAACTCTTTTGTTGGAACAAAAATTTACAGAGAAAATAACTCTTTTCCTGAAGCGGAGGGAGTATTTTTTTTATATTTATTTAACATGAACTCTATTATTATGTGTAGCTAAATTTATATTGATTAAGGATGATTTCTATGTTCCGGTGTGAAACTTAATTAGTTATATCAATTTATTTTGAGTTTTATTCATTAATCATTTGTCTTATCTAATTTTTACGGGCATTTCTTAGATTATTTGGAGTGCACGTTAAATTAATCTACTGATCATTCTATTGCTAGTAGAAAGTTGTGAGATACATGTAATAGTCAAACAACAATCTACAAAAGTAGAGAACGTGATTCTGTGGAACAATTGCGTGTCAAGACAACACTAGTAAGCAGACCGAGTTTGTGTGTTTGATGCTAGGATCAACCTAAATTCATAAAATGACTATTTAATGTTTGGTACCCAGTAAATATCCAACACATTGCTTTGATACCCAACATTTAAAATATTAAAGATTGGTACCTTAGCTCGTCAGAAACCGTCAAGTCAAACCATTGACTTAACTGTCTGCTAACTTTCTAGTTAAATTATAACAAAAGTTATTTGTAAAAAGACATCCAACTGTCGTCAGCATGTTTTCTTAAAAAAAAACAACTGTGACCTCCTAAATTAATTAGTTAACATCACTCTTACACCATTTCCACGAGCATTTTCTATTTTTCTTCATCTTTCTCCTCTGGACCTGTAAAACTGCAATTATCATCCTTCCTTCATTTCATAATTTTCATTTATCTGACGTGATAGGAATCTTCCATCACTATACTATAAAAACACATATATAATAGATATATATCCATGGATTTTTTTTATTACACTTCAATAGAAATTGGGGTAGACTGTAAAGTTTGTCCAAGAACATAAATTACAAAATCCTACTCAAAAATCTTCTGAGTTTTTTTAAAAACCACTATAGTACAAAAACTAGAACAAATGAGTGGTGATGACTAAACCTTAATCCCAGAAGCTACCACCAATATGTAAGTATATAATGAATAGTCACTTGGACAATATCACAAACAAATTTTATGCACTTAAAATGTAAGCAATTAGATAAACCAATCTTTCGTCAACTTACTATTGTTCGAAATCAAAGATACCCAATACATGAATCAAGTCAATAGATACTAGTAAGAACATAAAATACAAACAATTACAACCCCAAATTGGCTTCCTACATATAAATATATATGATGTTTTCACGAACACTTTATGCCAATAGTATTGACTTGATTCTAATACTCCAAGAAGTATTATCTCAAACAATTATAGACTCATTGTAATTCAATCAAAAATCAAGCATTTTATGGAATAAGAAAACGAAAATGAAGATGAAAAAATTGACAAATAATTGTTGATGATTGTTTCGGTTTCTATACACAATAAGTACCAGCAGAGATTAGATTTGTTTGATCACCGTTTATAAAGCTGATGATGATGTTGGGGAATTGAGTCCAGTTTTATACAAAGATAACATCATGAAGTCGTTCAATTAACCTACAATTGTACTTCTTTGATGATTTCACAGTCGACAAAGATCGAATCAGAAAGAAAACTCAAAAATCCTAGTTGATTTGTGTTTGTCTGATACTTTGTGAGAAAGGAGAAATGAAAATAAAATAGGTTGACTAATGTTGGTCAAGAGTAATAAGGTAATACCTAATTACCTTTTTAAACGTATAATTAGTCTAACTGACGTTTGTATATAAATTTTCATTGTTTTAAATATCAGGGGTAATAAGGTAATACCATAATTATGTTACGGGAAATATAACTTAGTTTAGTCAACGGTTTGACTTGACGGTTCCAGGTACCAACTCTTAATTTTTAAATTTTGGGTACCAAACCAATGTGTTAGACATTTGATGGGTACCAAACGTTTAATACCCATTCAGAGACCAATATGCATTCGAATGAGCTACACCTTGAAAGCTTATTCATGGTGGCTCAGATGGATAAAACCTGGTAGTCGGGCACTTCAGTATCCAGTGACACAAGGAGGTTTGGGGATAACAAAGTTTATTGATATTCTACGGTTGGTGATGAATGCTTCTAATGAAGATTGATAGGTATACTACTCGAGCTAACGTTTGTTAACGGCGAATGACTCCCTAATCATATTCCTTTCTTATTATCTTTTTATTGTTATTTTTAGTTAATTAATTCACAAACCTCCATTTTGAGTATTTATTATAGTTTTGTTAATCTAAATAACATATCAATTACATATCTCTATGTGGGAACGATCCTTACCACCACTACATTACTAGTTAATTAGTGGGAAATAATCGAGTAATTTGTTGCACTTACGAAACGCATCATGCTTTCGTACAAACTTGTATGGACATTATGATAAATCAATATCATTCAGTGAGTTTTAAATATTGATATAATTTTTTTTTTTAGGAATTCATCCAGGGTATATAGCACTAGAGGAGACTCAAGTTGTTACATACTAGTGGGAAATCAATCTAGGAGCTTGAGGTTTATTCTGTAAAAATTATAGAATATCTAGGAGTATCGCAACAAGCACCAGCGTTATTATAAGAATTTTATACATAAACGGATATTGAGTTATATAGTAAATATAGTTGTATATTTATAGGAGCCTAAAATACATAATTTATGTATCAATTTTTTATGCTTTTCTTTATTAGTTTTTTTGTTTTAGTGTATATATATTATGCTTTGTTTTTCATTTTATAGGTACTTTGAAGTCATGTAGAGTAAAAAAAGAACAATTATCAAAAAAGGCAAAGTTGTTATTTCACGTACAAGAGCTATTAATAACCCATATAAAGATAAGGTCTCTCATGAAGAATTAAAAAAAGCACCTCACTTTTACTTAGGGCAGCAAAGTTACACGAGTGTTATTTGAAAAGTGAAGCAGAGGGCTATCCCGTATCCATTGACTGGGTGCCTAAACTCAGATTTATTTTTTAACTTAAAGGCTAGGTTGAGAATTATAAACATATTCTCTTCTTGTCTTCTAAATCGAATCAAGAAGACTACGCCAAAGCTCTACTGCCGGTTAACCAATTCAATGGGTCGATTCAGTGAAGATTCGAGTTGGTTGGTTATGCGTGTCGTAGGTGCAACAAATTAATCAATACATTTTCCACTAATTAACTAGTAATATATCGGTAGTAAGGATCGTTCCTACAAAGAGCTTTGTAATTGAGATGTTATTTAGATTGACAAAGCTAGAGTAAATTCCAAAAAAGGGGTTTTTATAAATTAGTTAACTAAAATAACAATAAATAAAATAATAAAAAAACTATGATTATGGAGTCATTCTCCGTTACCAAACATTATCTCGAGTAGTATACTTATCCATCTTCGTTAAAACCATTTATCACCAACCGTAGAATAGCAGCTAGCGCAGTGCTATCCCCAAAACTCCTTGTACCACTGAATGCTGAAGCGCTCGAACACCAGATTCTATCCAAATGAGCCACCAAGTAGTAGCGCACTCAAGGTGAATCCCAATCGAATGCTTTAGGATTTGTTAATTTAGGTTGATCCTAGCATCATAAGTCTTAGCGCAAGGTTCTGCTTACTAGTGTTGTCTTCACACGCGATTGCTCCATGGAATCCCTCTACAAGGTCCCACGTTCTCTACTTATCTACTGAGTTATTCAACAATTACACTGATATCCTAACTCTCTACTAGTATTAGGGTAATCAATAGATTAATTTAGCGTGCAAACAATCTAAAAATCACTTATAAACCTTTGATATGGTAAAAACAAATGATAATTATTAAAACTCTGAATAAATCTATATAACTAATAAAACTTCATGCCCGAAACATAGAAATTATCCATAATCAATAAATATTTAGTTACACGTAATGTTCATCACAAATAAACTAAACTAAACAAAGAGGTAAAACTTAACGGAAAACAAGCCCAAACCAATAACACCAAAAAAGGCCCAGTTTCACTGTTGGGTGTATGGCAGCTTCACTGTTGATGTGTGCGTTGTGAGGTGCTGCTGCTGTTTGTCGCAACTTGCAAGGTTCTTGTGGCCTGTTGGTGTATTGTGGGGTGGTGAAGAATCAGCTGCTGTGAGAGGTTGGAGATAAACAGGTTGGAGAGGAGCAAAAGCTCCTCTCTGTTTTGTGAACAACAGCCGAACAAGGGATGATTTTAGGGTTCTGAAGCTTTTCTTCTTTTATAGACTTCAATCCCTAGAATTTCTAATCGGATTAGCAACCCAAGTTCCCTTGTTATATACAAACACTTAAACACTTGAAACCCTCTCCATCGATCCTTGACACCAACGGCAAAGGCTCAGTTCTCCATCTATATTTCCGGCTATAAACTCTGTACATATCCAAATTAATCTCTAACCCAAACTCCGTTTCCTCCTTAAAAATTCTTCTTCTAACCCTTGGAATATACTCATTTAAACTCTTATATTCTGCGCCTGACTTTTCTTCTCGTTCAAACTCTGCATTATTCATTACAAGCTCTAACTGCCAAACAAACCCTCTCGAGCAAAACCCCATCATGAACTTTTGAACCCATAAGGCACAACCTAGAACCATCGACTCTCACAGCACAAATCAACAACCATCATCTTCCATCAACTATCAGCACCATTAACCATTCTCCATTAGTTACCGAGTTTATCTGCCATGAACACAGCTCCTCAACCACCCTCGACAGCCATCAACACCATTAATGCAGCTTCGAAATCACTGGCTCCATCTGCCATCTTTAATGCATCATCGAGCCATCAAACCAATCACTCGAGCCATCACTGATTCGAAACACATTCATCAACTCTAGCAATTATCAACAATGGCAGCAGCCATACATCGTATCCTCACTATCACAACATCCACTTCGAAACCCTTCTCTGTCCACTGCCATTCTCTGTTCAAACTCCATGGAACACAGGTTGGATCAAAACTGCCATTAATCCTCTCACTGTTCACCTCAAACCCGTCTGTGATTCATCACAGACTCCTCCAAGCGAGCTCATCATCAATGGCGGGAACAACCATTATTCTCTGTTGTCATACTTAAAACTCCACCACAGACTAAACCCATCAATCCGAGTTCTAACATCATCATCACTGCCATGTCACTTCCGTCACCATTCTGCTACTATTTCCAACAGCCAGTAATCAACGAAATTGTACGCACAGAAAGAACCCAAAATTTCACGATTTGAAATTAGGGAAGAAGAGGTGCCTGAGAAGAATGGCTGGTGCTATTATAACTATTCAAAATGTGGCTGCCCTGCCTTTATAACTCTTCATTAAACCTTAATTGAAAGCTCAGTTCCAGGGAACCGGCAAGCTTAACTTCTCGTTTTGCCCATAACTTCTTCATGCGAAGTCGGAATGACTTCATTCTTTCGCCGTTGGCTTTGACTCTTCGTTCTCTATGACATGATGAGAAGAAATCATGTATTTGGACGAGTTACACCTGGTATTTGACTCTTCTTCACTTGTAGCACTTCTTTTCTAGCATAATTAAGTGCCAATTCTCTTCTTTTGGATGATTCCATCTAATAAAAGATAATTAAATAAAAACAAACATAATATACAATAATTCACAAGAAACCTAACAAATAATAACATGAAATTGATACTCTAAATATGTAAAATATGCAGAAATAAAAAGAAACAGTAAAGAATAGTTTGGGATTGAAATTTGTGACGTTGCAGAGAAACGAAGAGAAGAAGAAATTACAGGCAATAAAGATGATAGGTATTTGCAAAGAAGAGAACAAAGAAGATGGATTAGAAAATAAATTATGGGTTTCAGAATTGACGAGAAAACAGGGAGAAAGAATGCAAGCTTTGTTGCCATTGATTGTAGTGATGGATATGAAGATTACGATGGGTTTTCAGGGTCTTAGAAGAGTAGGAAACTTGGATTTGTCTTGGATTTCAAATTGGCAGAGAAGAGATTGAGTAGCAGTGAGAGAACGATCTTGACGGAGATAGTTTCACTTCCGAGAAAAGAGAGGAAAAAAGAAGAATGTTGCCGATAGTTTGAGTGATTAAACGGGTTATGTTTGAATGAATTGTTTATGTTGAATGTGAAGTTGCTGCAGGGAAAGAGAGTTAATATGCAAGAAAAAAAAATCAGCAGAGTTCTTTCACCACCAGTTAGAAAGATGTAAGCTGCTTGTAGAAAAGCCCGAATAAATTAATTGAGTGAATGGAGAAGATTAGGGATATGTTTTGAATATAAGAAGAGGCTGAGAAGAACAAGGCTACAAGCATCTCAAGTTTAGGTAGTTTGGGTTGTGAACTGATTTTAGGCAAGTTTTCTTGCTGAGAAAGGAGGAATAAAACTGATTGCTACACCATTAATCTCGCTGCCAACTATGGTCAAATGGCTGTGTAAGGAAGGTTTAGAAGGATTTTTAGCACAAACACGAAGCTGGTGATATGAATTGAAAAGAGTTTGAGACCGAGAAAATACTAGTTGAAGAAACCGTGAAGACAGCCAGAAACACCATTATAGCCGTTGATTATATGGTGTAAGCGGTTAATTGAATGTATGTTTAGTATTTGGATGAGATTCAATTTGTTGGGTCCTAATCCGCTTACAATTTAGAGGATTTGAAGAGATATAAAATAAGATACAAGGGTTACGACAAAGAACCCAAGACCCCTCTCACACCTTTTTTTAACAAAAATAAGAAATCAAAACAAAATAAAAATTCGTTGCCTTCCCGACATCGGCACCAAATTTTAATGTGGTTGTCTGCACGTCAAAATTATTTATTACTTTCTCACTAGTTAGATTTATATGAAACAACGGTATGAAAGGATCGTTCCCACAGAGAGGACTTGGTTGTTATATGAATTCAAATTCTTCTGTAAAACAAAAGAGAAATGTTTTCAGATTGATTTAAACTAAGTTAAAAGCTAAGAAATTGTAAAAGAAATCGATAAGATGAGAGAGTTGGTTAAGGTTTCTTCTTCATTCACAAACATATGTTCTTGTACTAATAATTAGAATTGAACTTTTAATCTCTTATTATCAAAAGCCCTATAATCCCTTGATCACAAGAATATCCCGTTGGTTTCCTAAATTTATCACACTTACATAAACGACGCAATTGCGAATTCTACTTAAAGAACAACCTAAAGGGTAAAAGCACAATTATGTTTAATCCAATAAGAGTGTTAAGATTTATGAAATACGTAATCAATGTAATTGACATACCCGAGTAGACAATTTAACAAAGGTCACAATTCAATGTGATTACAAGAAAGTATCACGACAATCCATAATACAGTATGCTACTTGTATTCAAGGAATATCACTTTTGCGTATAATAAACCTAAATTATCTATAGATATGAACAAAAATCAATTCAATTCCGTACTTGAACAAATAGGTATTCAATCATACATGACAATGTTTTTAGTGAATTATGAGCGATAATGTGAGACAAAACTAATATATTAATTCAAAGAATCATGTATAATGAAATTCAACTATTCTCGAACCAATAATAAAATTAACTACTCATAAATTACAGTTCACACAATTGAATTCAAGAAGAAAAGAAATTACAAACCCTAGAAGTAGAGAAATCTTCCCCGCGCAAACCTATAAAAAGGAGTAGAAGAGGTGAGAAAAGAACTAGATGAAAATCTAGATATCTCCCACTTTTGTTGAAGTTTCTATATATAGCTTTTTCCCTTTCCACAATCCCATAAGGAATAGAATCCTTTTCTTTGCATAACTTAAACTATCAAACATTCTAAATATAAACCATTCCACAACCCTTTGCAAGCTTGTTGTAGCCTAATAAAAATATGCCAATACAAACTCTAACCCAAAATCAGGCCCATAGTCCACAGACTCACACGACTTCTTCTTCCATTATTGCAACCTTATCAAACCTATATATATTAATTTAACCCATTATTCCTAATCATAGTAGAACTCTAAAACTTCATCAATCTCCATCTACCATCTTCTTTAAATTCGACAGTAAACTAACACAGGAACACCCAAACTCCGGCAGTTCATTCCCTTTTCAATCTCTGTCCAAGACCATGTTTCCTCTACTTTCTTTCTTCCTCGAGACTGAACCAACTGTTCAATCAAATTCTTTTTCGAACCCTTTTTTTCTTATTATTACTTCTCTTTTCTACAGCTGAAAGTTCTTCATCAACATACCACAACCTATCTGTCCATTTATAAAATTCATCTGAACAACGTGAACTACATCAACTGCAGTGAAATCATCTCCAACTTCTTGCTGTCTTAAAACCCCATTTCTTGAATCTCTATTATTCTAAAACCCATCAGACTCTTTTGTTGCGAATTGTGTAGATGATTCGAAAGTCTTGACCTAGATTGGAATATAGTATAAAAGTTGTGGCCCTTGAGTAAATAAGTTGGTTGCCTTTATAAAGTGAACTCCCTTTAGCACTTCTTTGTAAAATAGTAGGTTCCCCCTAGTAATTTTCTGTTTGTTTGCTTCAAATGAGACTTTTGTGCTTACTAGCTTCGAGATTGCCAACACCCAATGACTTCAAAAAATGTAATAGGCTCTTAATTATCTTCTTTTGCTTCTCATGACTCCAAAATACCTAAAAACCCAAAAACAAATGTAAGATACATAATTTACAAGAGAAATAACAATTAAAACATAAAGAATATATTGTAAATAAGGTGTTTTAGACACCTATCAAATTCTCCCACACTTAGACTATGCTAGTCCTCGAGCAAATAAAACTAGACTTAATTTAAACTAAACTCGTCTTAAAGTAAATTAAACTAAAAATAGCAACTCCCTTTCATCGAGGATATGGTTACACTTAGCATGTATAAAAACCCTTTAAGCCCCTATGTGTCTCTAGTGGATGAGTTATAGTCTCGTGGGGGTCTACAAGAGGTATACCCACAAAACCTAATCTTCCAACTTTCAAATATTCCAAAGCACATGCATCCAAAGAGATATGAGAAAGTTTCTGCACCCAACAATAAGAAGTCAGAAGTACCAAAGAACTACAAATATAAATACGCTTAATCGACGAGAAAGAGAGTGTAATGTGTCAAACCAACGCCATAAGAAGGAACGTGGCCTCGAGAGCAATCGAATAAGAATTTCGCCTCGACTTCTTCCTCACCAATAGGATTTTATGAAATTGACACTCGTAAAACGATAAAAATAGGTCTCACATGTGTGCAATCAAAAGTAAAGATAGAATACTTGCACATGTTTAATGGTGACGTTGAAAAATATATATTTTTGATGATCTCTAAGAAAGGAAGTCAATTATATGCATGAAATGGAAAGCTCACCCACCTTCTCATCCGAGATACAAACAAACACCCCCCTCTACAACTTCAAATAGAAACAACTTGTCTTCGGCTTCAACCCTTGATAATGAACTCTCAAACCTTTGTACTTCATCCTTCCACTTTCTCGCCCGGTTGATGAGAATCAACTCTTTCAAACCTTGTACCCTTAAAATTGTTGTTGTCTTGAACTTCTTTTAGATTTCTTCTTCACTACGACCTTTATGATTGAACATGAAGACTAATGAATGAATACAAACGAATAATAATTTTTTTTTTATTTTTTTATTTTTCTGTTTTTTCTACTCCCTCCTTCCAGTTTAGTTGAAGGTTTAGGGTTTATTTTTAGTCCCAAAATAGATGAAGATTTTCATATTTGTCCAAAGTTTTTTCTAATTTGTCCATGCATTAAAATCAAACACTAGAAACAAGGAACAAAAAACTAGGAGATTTAAATATTTTAAGAATTAATATTAAGGAGTATATTTGGAGAAAATTTAGTCTCTCTCCTTTTTCTTAATCTGCATGAAAATACCCGAACCTTCAACTAAACTGGGATGAAGAGAGTATTTTATTTTTGTATTTTTTTCAATTTTTTTTACAATGCAAACAAGAAAAAAATATGATACAAAATGAAAAGGCCTTAGGAAATGGACTTTAACACTTGATTCTTCACAACTTTGTACCTAATATTCATAAAAGTTCACTTCTTTTGCTATTTCTTGTATTTGTGCTTTTCTCACCTTGTATATAGAACTTCTCACCTTGTATTGTTGATTGTAACATCGACTTTCTTCAAAATTTCAGATTCTCCCAATTGTTGATTATGAGTTTCTATTGATGACTTCTTCGAGAGTAGTGATACCTGTAAGAATGAGGTTAATTTGCAATTCTAATGTCACCCTCATGATTGACATAAATTAGCACTCAAGAGATCAAATAGTAGCGCTGAAATGGTGCGAGGTTGAGAAGCTCATCATTATACTCAGAGTTAGGGAAGATGAAACACTATAAACGAATAATATACACTGAAGGTTCGGTGCCTCATTCATATTTTTTATACAGGTAGTCTCCACTAATGATTTATTAGCTCTCTAATACTATATACCTTCCACACCTAATTCGCCACCGACATATTTAAGTTTATCACGATTATTCTCTCGATCGACTAAGAATACCGAATGTAAGTTCTCTAATAATTTCTAAGTTCAGTTATTCAATACGAACTCCGTATATAAACTTAGCTAAATGTATGCAAAGTGACTATAAAATCTCTAAAAATTAGAGGTTTATGCAAAATAATAATAATAATAATAATAAAAAAATACAAGAAACTTGAAAAAAATTCTACCTATGAAAGTGAAAAGTAAAAGTTTTATATGCTTAACCACACCCCCACACTTAAACTTTACATTTTCCTCAATGTAAATTGACTCCTCCAATATAAAATCAAGGTGGGAAATCCTATATTTGATGTGAAAATTCAGAAAAACAAGAAAAAATAGAAGAAATACTAAACCAATGGGTTGCCTCCCATGCAACGCTTGGTGTAACGTCGTTAGCCTTCTTTCTGGTGGCCCGTAGACCAACAATCTAAAAATTTGGGGATCCACCCATAGAACAATATGCAATTATAACAATATCTTCACAAGAATATTAGTACAAGAAAATAGAATTGAACCTATCGCCCGATAGAAGTTACCCCCACACTTAGTCTTTTCTACACTTGGAAGTGTATAGAGAACATACAATTTGGAAACTTCTACTGGTTCTTCTTTACAAATATGCATATTATGAGAACCAAGTATCTCCAATTGAGGATATCGAGAAGCAAAGTCATTCAACAATACTTCCGAAGCATATACATTCAACCAATTGAGAGGTAAAGTAGAAGAATCAATAGACAAGTGATCAATCAAACCTTGCAAAATCACTTGTATCACAGGATCTTCTTCATCCTTAAAGAATTCAAGCGATATACTCACCTTATGTGTATCATGGTCCTCTATCAAACTCTTCAACCAATCTGCATACATTTCTGCCTCAACGAAAATTTCGGTATTAACGTTATCATCATAATCTTTGGCAAGCTTAATTGGGTCTTCCATGATATTACTCAATTCGATTTCATTATCAACATACTCCTCTTCGTCTTCATACTCACCATAAACAGAATCTTTATCGGTTTCCCAACCTTTATAAAAACGTCGTTTGAGTTCCATAGGGATGGTCCTACTAATTTCTTCGAGAAGCTCTTCCGGGGCTCCGCTATCTTCCAACTTGTATAGTTTCTGAGCTACTTTCCTGACATTCACACGCTTTCCACCATTAACTATAATAGAATATCTCATCCATGACTCTTCTATTTGAATGGGTGAATGATCCATTCGACATGTGCAATTTTTCTTCCGTCGATACGTCCTGCAATTTGTACTTGAATTCCTTTTGTATTTGCTTGCTCAGTCAATTCAATAGCTTTTTTACGGCATAACTACGATCAAGAGTAGGGTAAAGGAAACTAAATTAGGTTTGTGCAACACTCTCTCTACCACGATCAAGATGGTCTAGTCTATGTTGCAATTCTTATAATCCATCCATAATATGCATAAAAATCAGATAGAGCCAACAGGAAGTATAATTATCCCACCTATGTGGTTGACTTACATACCGACTATAAGCTTGTTGGTATGTATGAAAATCACCATAACGTGTTGTAGGATTTTGTTCGTAGCCATAGAATTAGTTTTGATCGTATCCCATAGGTTATAGGCAATTTTCATATTGTTGTTGAGTTTGAAAGCTATATTGATTGTTGCAATATGCTCCTTCCATAAGAAATAAGTACCTGAAATAAGATTCTCAAAACTAGGTTATAATCAGAAATAAAAAACAAAAATCAGAAATAAAAATAAAAATAAAACTAAAAACAACAATAAGAAATCAAAAACAAATAACAATTCACTGCCTCCCCGGTAGCGGCGCAAAAATTTAATGTGGTTTTCTTCACGTCAAAATTATTTATTACTTTCTCACTACTTAAGATTTATATGAAGCAAGATAAGAAAGGATCGTTCCCACAGGGAGGTCTTGGTTGTTATATGAATTCAAATTCTTATGTAAAACAAAAGGGGGATTTTTCAAATTTATTTAAATAAATTTAAACTAAGTTAAAAACTAAGAAACTGTAAAAGAAATCAATGAGATGAAAGAGTTGGTTAAGGTTTTGTCTTCACTCACAAACATGTCCTTGTACTAATAATTATAACTGAACTTTAGTCTCTTATTATCAAAAGCCCTAGAATACCTTGACCGCAAGAATATCTCGTTGATTTTCTAAATTCATCATACTTATATAAACGACGCAATTGTGAATTCTATTTAGTGAACAACCTAAAGTGTAAAAGCACAATTAGGTTTAATCCAATAAGAGCGTTAAGACTTGTGAAATAGGCTTCAATTGACATACCCGAGTACATAATTTAAGAAAGATCATGATTCACATGTGAGTATAAGAAAGTATCACGACAATCCGTAATCACAGTATGCTATTTGTATTCAAGGAATATCACTTTCGTGTATAATAAACCCTAAATTATCTATATATATGAACACAAATCGATTCAATTCCGGACTTGAACAAATAGGTATTCAATCATACAACAATATTTTTGGTGAATTATGAGCGATAATGTGGGAAAAAACTAATATATTAATTCAAAAAATAATGTATTATGAAATTCTACTATTTCCTAACCAATAATAAAATTAACTACTCATAAATTGGAGTTTATACAATTGAATTCAAGAAGAAAAGAAATTGCATACCCTAGAAGTCTAGAAATTATCCCCGCGCGAACCTACAAAAAGGAGTAGAAGAGGTGAGAAAAGAACTAGATGAAAATCTCGATATCTTCCCCTCTTGTTTAAGTTGCTTTTATATAGCTTTTTCCCTTGCCTCAATCCCATTAGGAATAAACTCCTTTTCCTTATGTAACTCAATCTCTCAAACATTCAAAATCTAGACCATTCCACAACCCTTGGCAAGCTTGCTATAGCCTAAAAGAAATAGGCCCAAACAAACTCTTACCTAAAATCAGGCCCATAGTCCACAGACTCAGACGACTTCTTATTCCATTCTGGAGGCCTTATCAAACCTGTATCCATTTAACCCATGATTCCCAATCATAGTAGAACCCTAAAACTTCATCAATTTCCATCTACCATCTTCTTTAAAATCGGAAGCAAACTAACACAGGAATACCCAAACTCCGACAGTTCATTCCCTTTTCAATCTCTGTCCAAAACCATGTTTTCCTCTACTTTATTTCTTCCTCGATACTGAACCCTTCTCTCTTGATTCAAATTCTTTTTCGAACCATTCATTTTTATTGTTACTTCTATTTTCTATAGTTAAAAGTTCTTCATCAACATACCACAACCCATCTTCCCATTTAGGAAATTCATCTGAACAACTTGAACTCCATCAATTGCAGTAAAACCATTTCCAACTTCTCGCTGTCTCAAAACCCCATTTCTTGAATCTCTATTATGCTAAAACTTATCAGATTCTTTTGTTGCCAATTGTATAGATGATTCAAAAGTCTTGACCTAGATTAGTATATAGTATGAAGATGGTGTCCCTTGAGTAAATATGTTATTTTCCTTTAACAATTGGACTCCCTTTAACACTTCTTTGTAAAACATTTGGTTTCTCCCTAGTGATTCTTTTGTTTTTGACACGAATGAGACTTGTGTACTTACTAACTTGGATCTTACCAACACCCAATGACTTCAGAAAATTTCATAGGCTCCCAATTCTCTTCTTTTGCTTCTCATGACTCTAAAGTACCTAAAAACTTAAAAACAAATGTAAGATACACAACTTACAAGAAAAATAACAACGAAAGCATAAACAATATATTATAAATAAAGTGTTTTATACACCTATAAGGATATTTAGTGTCAACATTGAATAAGTTTGAATTTTATACCGATTAAAAGAAATCGTCATAGACTTTACCATGTTATCATGCCGATTTTGAGTCTGTTTTAGGATTTTCTTGGCGAATCAAAGAAAAAAATATTAGATTGCACCTCATTTATACCTATACATGAGTATTATGAGTACTTGACTCATTAGCTTCTTCATTATCCTCGTTTGGTTCTTGATCTGAACCTTCATGTTCATAAATATTTTCATTTTGGGTTTGTTCATAGATGAAATTTTGATTATCTACAAAATCTTGCAATTGTCAATCCTTATCAAAATTTATGTAAGCACTTTACTTGGTGTGATAAAGATTAGCCAACTTCAAATGTCGCACAACAATCTAATAACTAACTATAATTCATATATTTTATCTTAATAATCAAATCTATCAACTAGTGATTAACAACTAATTAAATAAGAGTAATTTATCAATTATAAAAAATATATGGATAAGGGGTTCTTCATTTTTACTTCATAATATTCCTATTTTATTTTATTTTATTTGGTACCCTTCAATTAAAATAAGCATCCCAATCCAGGGTTCATATCAAAAGTATGACAAAGAATTAAATATCTTTAATATTACTTTTTAATTTTTTTATTTTATTCTCTTATCAGGTATAGTTGTTGTTCCTTGAGACAGAATACTTACTCAAGCCACATATATATCCACGTCAAATTTAAAAGGGAAGGGTCCGTTGATATGGTTATTCTCACAATATCTCACATTTTCAGAGCTGATTTTAATATAAAACCCAAAAGACAATGAATTGGAAGCTAACTTTTTAGTAATATGATCATCTTATAAAGCTCTACATTAATTCTAAAAATTAGTGCATTCCGAGATAGCACATCTACCGATTTTAATTTTAACCGTTAATTTTCAAAGATTGATCTTCAATGTGGTAGAGATGGTATTATACGTCTCAAATTGTGTTCATTCTCAGTAGGAATGTAAAGGACCATAAAAAAATACATCACTAAAAAATTAGATTTAAATTCATAGTCATTTGAGTTTCTTTTTATATAGTTGGAGTCGAAATTATGCAATAATATAAGAATAACTATGTCAACAGATTCTTTCTAAATTTAAAATAAAAAACATATGACAAGATAACTAAAGGAAAAAGAAAAATATTTGTATCCATCATAGAATATTGAATTTTATTAAAAACTACAAATTAAATCGAGGATTATAGATTATTTGGGGAACCACTTTAATATTAAAGATAAAATTTAATGAAATAAAAGCAAATGAATTGAAAGGTTCATATGGAGAGAATGTTGTAAAGGTTGAAAGGCCTCCCAATTCTTATTATGGTGGGAGAGTGAGTGATATATAGATTGATAATTAGATTCCAATTTTCATATGTGATATAACTCCTTCTTTTTTTTTTGGTGAATTGTAGACATTAAAAAGAAGGATTCAATCAATAAAAAAAATATTGTAAGGTTTGATTCGAGACATCTGTTCATTTTACACCCTACAACCCGTTGCATTATTAATTTTCTTTTATGTTTATCATTTATTATCTCTGTGATCTTACTTAATTCTGATAAGCAATCTTCACTTATATTCTTCCAATTTCTTTTTCTTTTGTTATTTTCAATCAAATTTAGATAGATGTTGATTTAAACCTTTAAGAGAACATACACTTGAGTCACAACATTGAGGTGTCTGTTTTGATCCTTACTTATCCCTTTTAGGACATTTTTTTTGGCTTCCTTTCGTTAATAGCTTTTGATTGACCATCGCTTTGGGTCTATTTTTTTTATTTGTTTGAAGCATCTTTGGGTCTATTTGGTTGAGATATGAAATATAATCGGTTAGTATTTATTACTCCCTCTGTTTTTAAATGATATGCTTATTTGGTTTAGCATAAAGATTAAAAAAACCAATTATTGTAATTATTTTTCATTTTTTTGTACTAATTTTTTTTTTGGTTTAGATGGTCCCCTCCAATAGATATTAGATAAAAAGAGGAGATAACATATAACTTTCCTTAATTGGAAACAAACCTATCTTTTTGGCATACCCATTTATTAAAACTTTACCTATCTTTTAAAAACAGAGTGAGTATATTTTTTTTAAGAGTATTTTCGAATTTAGTTTATCCATTTCAAATCCCCGCATCTTTACTATTTGATAAGGTTATATCCAAAACACCTATTCCTTATTAAAAACTTTGATATTATTTTAGCTCTTTCAAAGTGTTTAGGAGATATGTTCCAGAACAAGATATAGCAAGAAAACTTTTACATAGTAAATCATGAATTTAGTTTTAAAGTAAAAGTAAGGTGTATAATTTACGGATGTCACTGTAGTACAATGGTAAAATCATTGAATGATAATACCAGTGACCTGAATTCAAAACTTGTTAGCATCGAATTCTTAACCGATAAAAAAATAAAAAGTTTGTGATTCTATATATATTTTACGAAGGAAGATCTATATCCATTGACTAATACAAAAATATGCTAAGACATCTTAGTGTTATTAAACAACCATATATATGCACCATGTTTTTTATTTTGCTTGAGATAGCTAAATTGTTCCAATTTTCTTTAAGTTTTTTTTTTTAGTTTTCACTGACTATTAAATAGATTCACTACACTAGTTAGGAATATATTTATTAAAAAGATTTTTTTAAATATTGTTATCAAAATTTAAGCGTTAGCCCAGTGGTTAAGGATTTGGGCTTTGAGAATGAGGTTTTAGGATCAAACTTCTTCTTCTATGCATATACTTATGTGCATAACATTAGTACGAGAGTTGGATCTTGGGAGGGTTTCCCTTGAATTGAAAAATAAAAAATTTTAGAAAATTTGTTTTAATGATAATTAATTTTCACTTATGCCTATTTATTCTCTACAATTGAATATTTTTTATTATTAAGGATTTTAAGGGGAATTAATCTCCAATAATAAATTTCGTTAAAAGTAATTGATTTATTTTACCAATATAAAAAGTTTGTTTTGCTAGAGAGAAACACATAAGTTTGCATAATCCTAAGAACTTTTTCGGTAAGAATTAAGAGAGTTAAAGTGTTTAATCTTTCATAATGTACGAGAAACTAAAAGATTGTGAAATCGGCTGTTTATCCTAGGATGACGATGTAACATGAAAAACTACTTGCACAATTAGGGTAGGGCCACAAAAAAAGCGACCCAGTCCTCGACTCAGCCATCATTGATGTTTTTTAGATTGTGTTTCTTTATCTTGTATGAATTATATCAATTGTTTCCAACACATTATTTTTTACAGCAGGAAAAAAAAAGAAGAAAATTCAATCAACTAGGGATCTAATGATTTATTGATTTTCCTACTTTACTGTTTCGGGATTCCTTCGATTCAACAATTAAAGCTATTCTTTCTTCTTCTTTTTCCCACAAGCTAGAACCTTAAATTTAATTAATCCAAACACACTAAAGTCCTCAGGTGTTAAGTTGTGATCTTTGTGACGCAGCTGATAACTGGTCCAAAACCGCTAGTCATAAACTCAATGAACCTATCTCCGACTCTTCTAGCTAGGAACCAAGATCTGATTGCTCCTGCAAAAGTTTTCATGAGTTTGTTTTTCCAATGATGAAAGCGATCCATTAGGTTTTTTTTTGTGGAATTCGTAACTTAAGTTGAGATTTTAACGCCTAACGAATTTTGGATTCAACTAGAGGATATGCGGAAAATGGCTACATATATTAATGCTTTGTTGGATCGTATTTTCCTGGTCGGTTTCATATTGCATCACATTCATGCATTTATGCATGCCAATATTAACTGTTGGATTCGATTCTCATCATTCAAATGTGTACTTTCAGGTCATATGTTGGTGTTCTAGCTTAGTTGATCTTGAAGCTAATCGAATAGCAAACAAAACCTTATCATGTTTTGTTGCACTTGATGATCATCGCAAAATTCATGTTTACACAATTACATTATAATGACTAGTAATTTGATAAAAAAAAAAAAAAAAATGTTGAACCAATTTTATTGGAACTCATAGAAAAACATCACATTCAACGGGTCCAAAACTTTGTTGTATTTATCCTGGGAAAACTTACTAGTCACCCTACCTATCTAAGGATGGGCCATAACCATTCAGGTAATGTCAGCGTACAAAATTAGTAATTACAAACAATTACGCCACTTGCTAAGGCATTGTTATCTTGTTGTTCCAACCATTTGGTCAGGCTAAGCTCGAAATGGACACATTTTGGAATTGTTTGCAATAGAAGATAAGCTAGAGATTTCTAATACGTTGGGACGATGATTGGAGAGATCACAAAATTGATCTGTATGGACGGTAGTGCAACTGCATGAACATTCTTTACGATACACTACAGGTGTACCCGTACTACGTATTATACATAGTTGTTCGTACCTTTTTAATACGATTTTTAAAAATTAGTAGTTACTCATATCTTTTTATTATATCTTCCAATTGAGTTTTTCTAATTTTATTACGAGGAATTCCACTATTTTTTCAAGCTGCTGTATCCGTCTTTGAGTATCACCACAATGTAAACTAACTTGACCGAATATAGTTCTTCGGTAAAAGATAAAGGCAGAGCTCCGACGGTGATTGTTTCAAGATTAATATCAGCCCATGCAAATAAAATGTACATTTAAAATGAAACAAATAATGATGATGAAAATTGATAGTTTCACGTATATTTTTTTATACTCTCCAACCAAGTCCTTTTTCTTCCTAATATAATGTTGATGAAAATTGATAGTTGTCGTATATTGTAGCATACATAACAACAACATTAGTATTATTCCATCATTTTCCTAAGAATTTATGTCTGTCTTTGAGTATCACCATGATATGAAGCTAATTTCACCAATGTAATTCTTCTGCAAGAGATATAATCATCCGACATAGACTGTTGCAAGAGATAGTTTTTCATTATTAACCAATTACCTCTTTGGTGCCGGTCTCGCTGCAATTTACCTCTAAATTTGTCAGTTGAAAACGTCTGACGTAACATTAAGTCCACATATTCCAGACCAATAAACTATCTACTATAATGCACTAGAAACTTCTTCACCTGGATGTCATAGTAGAGGTCTCGCTTCAATTGATGAATATAAGTATAGAACAATGGTGGTGACTTGTGATCTTGATTTCTTTGTAGTGCTATTGCTTTTCACTTTATCGATAAAAAAGTATTGTTTTTCACTTTCATAAAAGAGGTAATTTCGGAAAATTTTATATCAGGGATCGACATTGTCGATTCCAATAAGCTTAATTAATAGAGCATTAGGTAATGTCAACCCAACATAGTCTACTACTATGTGTTCTAACATACTTGTGTTTTTCAGTTTTAGAGATCACAGAAACAAATAAAATTCTTGGATTTATCGTGTTTGCTCCACAATTGATGCAAGTATTTATTAAAAATAATTAAAAGCAGTTAGATTCTAATATATAAAATATAAATATATTTCCTATTTTTTCTGGTATAAAATATAGAATTTAACCATAGTCGTTTATTAGAGATGATTAAATATATATCGCCGGTTAGAGATGTTGTCCATCCAATGTAAGTGACGCTTATCCAATACAATTAAGTATGAGGTGTAAAGGAAGTGTAATACTTTTTTAAAACATAACAATCAATCCAAGAATGGGTTTCTTTTACCCCATAATGTTTGTACCGATCAAATTTTGCCAAAAGTCCTCACCAAAATTGTTGCATCACAATAGACCTATTCGGCCAATAGAAAACAAGGATTTCATTACCGTTCAACATGAAAGCTTTATTTATCTAGGCTTTTAAGTATTGAGACAAGTAAGAAACCCCGTGCTACGCATCAGGTTCGATTGTAAATTATTTTTATAGTTAGTCTTTATGTAATAAGGCAGGGCTTTTCCGCGAACATGATCCAGAAGGATCTATCTAAACTAATGAGAAACAAAAATTTAATGACAAAATCAATCGGAATTAAATAGGATAATACTCATTCACCAATTAAAAAAATATATTACGGTCACCGTTAAATATGTGAATAATCTTTAATATAATAAATTTATTTTATATCACCTTTAATATTCTTGATGTGTGTTTATACCGGGCCACACATGAATCTTAGGCAGATTTCCAGTCAGTAGATAATGAGGTATATAACCTACAAGATTAAGACCCGCTTGTAAAGAATTCAAGGTTAAGTTCTACTACTGATGCATGGAAGTAGTTACAAGTGAATAAAATCGGAAATGTATTGGAATGAAAAGGGTTTGACAAAGAAAGACAGAAGACTAAGAATCTCATATTTTCTTCTTCTTTCTTTTAGTAGTGGATGAACACTTTATCATATGATGAGAAAAGGGTTTTCAACAGTCCATGTGCAGAGTTAGCTAGAAAACTCGGTGGTCCCTAGATACGGTATGGCTGATCCATTCCTTCTGTTTGTACACATAAACATAAATTTGATCATCATAATTCATATATATCGATCCATTCTAGGATTGGATGGACCTAATAAAAAAGGTATCTCTTTCAATGTTGTAGGTATAAATGTGTACTTAGGAACTATATATATAGGAACTACTATATGCGTACAACACAACTGTTCCAAGATTTATCCTAGAGAGGTCTATTCAAGATTAGCACGATAATAAAAACTCGCTTCATTTATCTATGAGACATTTTGCTTAACTTGCATTGCTAGTAGTAAAATGATCAAAATCTAGATTATTGGTTTTTGTATATACATATTCATGGGGAATCAAGGTATATGGCGTATGGGTATCCACTATATGATAACACCAGCTAGAACTTATAGGTCAATAATCTAAAACTCTTCCTTCATGGATGCCCCATCCCCTCTTTCATAATCGACCCATATATCTTTACATATGTGACTACTGATTTTCCCATAGTCCTCTTAATATAATCAATATAAGAAATCAAATATTAAGTAGACAAATAACTTAAAATCAACTAAGTTATCAACATAAAAAGATTTACGTGGTTCGATTATGCCTACGTCCACGGAGTAAAGATACTGAGTTTATTTATGGGTTTATTACAAAGGATGGAAGAACTCCATTAAGGAGAGAATGAAGCTCTGCAAGAGCTAGAGCTGAGAGAGAATAGAGAAAGTAGAGATAGTCCTTTTTTACAGGTTATTTTCTCGACCCTCTTTTCTTCCAATACCACTTTTCTTATCTAGAGAAAGTGAGTGTAGTATTATTATAATATTGGCCTTAGTTTAATAACTAAGCAGTCATGGTATTGATGCAGTGCACTTTTTTGTAGCATACTAAGCTGCTTCGACTTTAATTTTTCGCCACGTGTCGAGGAAGATTTTATGTAGTTGCAGTTTGCCCCTTTTCTTGAGGATTGTTTGACAAATGATTCTTAAGAAAAAAATTTATTGCCTTGCTTATCTTTCGTCTTGGATTGATGACTTCTCTTTGTTAACGGAGCTTTGACTACTCCGTGCTTTACTTTGAGTTGAGGTGCTTGAGCATACTTGTTGCGCTTTGAGTTAAGGATTACACTTCTTTTCGAGGAGCTTAGACATCCACCTTACGCTTCGAGGAGCTTGATAATATTCGTTGCACTGCGCGTAAGGGACTATACTCCTTGTTGAGCAGCTTAGCATCCTTACTTGAGTTAAGGAATATGGACATCCTCTCTTAAGTTGATGACTTCTTTATAAGTTGAAGAGCTTGAAGAGTTGCGCAAATCTTCTGCTACAGCCTTGAACTCTCGCGAGGAGAAGCTGGAGAGTTTTTACAATGATGCTATGGAGGAGAAGGTTAACACTGTTTTTCGCGAGGTTAAGGGTCGATTTCCTAGTCTCAAGCTTCTGGTCGTGTCTGATGAAGATTGATTGATCCGAGTCCGCTCCTATTTTCTTTCTCAAGTGTATGAGCTTTTCTTTTGGTAGAAAACTTGATATGCATAACTTTGTTAAGTTATACTTTTGCTTTTGCACAGTCCGCGTATTCTAGGGGTTACACTTGCTATATATATACATATTTTTTTTTATCTTGCGTGATCGCAAGAATTTAACTGCGCCACTTCTTTAACCCCGCATGATTGAAATATAATTTTATTCTTATGTTTAAGATGGTGTTCATGTTGGAACTATTCTTATGTTCAAGATGGTGTTCATGTTGTAACTATTCTTATGTTTAAGATGCGTGAGTCTGGCTGGACTTGACCACTGTCACATGACCTTTCCTTATTCTTATAAAGAATAAGAAACCTGTACTCAACATAGCTTTTTCCCTTGATCAAAGGGGTTCAGGTAATGAGCTATCGATCCCAATCATGGAAGCATATCTTATAAATGTATATATGCCTCCTAAGGGGAAGCGATTAAGCTGTTTACTTTGATATGAACGCTCTCTTTTGCGTTTTAACATGAGTCTGTCTCGGACTACGTAAGATTATTATTTCACTTGCATAGTACTCAGAGCGGCACCTGCTCGAATGCGTATCTCACATCTATTTTATGCCATTTTTGGAAAAGGGTGCGGAATCCCTCACTTTTATTTATTTATGTACGCAATTGTATCAAACAAAAGACCAATCTTGACCAATCTTTGTAATTGCATAAATTTTTAAAATATCTTTGTTGTTTTTTATTGATGTAGTAAAGGCGCCATCGATGTATATTTGCCCCTTTTACTTTTGAAGGATGGTGTTCCGAAGCTTTGGAAAGGAAAAATCATTGCGCCAACTGAAATGAGCTGGTGACCTTCTTCTTGTATTGAAATTATTTCTGCTAAACATCTGACTTTGCGTATCCTTTTGGATCATATGCCACTTCCCCGTAGTGATAAGAGATTTTTCATGAACCAACTATCCTAAAGCGAGTATCCTGCTTATTGCTTCATAGCTAGACCAACCACCATGGAGCAAGTAAAATTCTCATCGCTTAAGAGCTAGACCAACCAACCTAGAGCAAGTTAAATACCAATCGCTTCAGATCAAGACCAACCATCCTAGAGCAAATAAAATACCTAGTTGATAGATACATGGAACAACTTGGCTTGAAGTTGGTTGCTTAATTTTTAAACGACCAAATATTTTTGCTCGCTAAAAGCGATTTCTGATTTTGATTGGACTAGAGTTGGTTGCTTAAGCTTTTAAGCGACCAAATATTTTTGCTCGCTAAACATGATTTCTGATTTTGATTAGCCTAAAGTTGGTTGCTTAATTTTATAAGCTACCAATTTTTTTTTGCTCGCTAAAAGCGAATTCTGATTTAGATAATCCCAAAATGTAATTATAATTAAAAATGAATATTAGATGTTATCACTAATTACGACTATATAATTATAAATGGAAACTTCTAATTAAGATTCTACAATTATAATTATCCACCTTTAATTGAGATTAAAGTAACCAAAACATCTTAATTAACTTCTAATTAAGATTCTACAATTCTACATATACTGATATGTACTTCAGTATCCCCACCAATTACATCGCCAGCATCGTTGTTCTCATCTTCTTGCAAATCATCACCAGTATGTTTATCTTCAACTTCATGTTCATCTAGGGATTCATCTTCTAAATCATGTGGCATAGGTTGGCAACCAATCTTCTTCAAAGCCTCATTCAAATACTATGATATTACGCTCTCTCCGTTGAATCTTTGAGATCTTCTTGTCTTGCTTTGCAACTTTCTTCTTTTCTGAGTCCAGCTGTTCTTTAAGAGCAGTCATTTGTGATTCATTTCTGACTCCTACAAGACAAGCATGTATGATCAGATAGTTTACTTGTTACAGTCTATTTATGACTCCTACAATACAAGCATGGAATGTGAAATAAACTTCTTTTCACTTTAAAAAATTCATTGTTTCATCGCCTACACAAACATTTATCCTCTTTAATGAAATAGTTCAAGAAATTAGCAAACATATAAAGGAACTTACCCATAGGTCCATTCCCTGTTTCTAGGCTATAATCAATCAGATCTTTCATGTTATTAACAACCTATAATGTCAGAAAATTACCCACAAAACCATCAGTTAGACAAGGAAGACCCAGTAGCTTCAGGAAATGGAACCGAAGGTCAGAAATCAGAAAAGCCGGTTTCATGACATGCATATTTTATTACTGATGGATGAATCTGTACCTATATTGTGGAAGGAGGTAGAGACATGAATAACCGATCTAAAATATCAAAGACTATGAGGAAATGGAATGGTGTCCGTATCATAATTCTTTTATACTCAAACATAACTCCCAAACAAAGACTTGTAGAAATAAAAGATTTTACTAACTAAGTAGTAGACAATAACTTACAAACTCACACTATTTTGATTATGTAAGCTACTTCTTGTCACTATTGTCAATAGATACAATCATCTGGCAGATAAAAATGAAGCAAATAGATTAAAGCCCATCATCGAGGTAGTGAAAAGTGAAAACATATCAAGAAAGCGCTAACATGAGACAACATGATACACAAGAAGAGGTCTTACATATTATAATTTTTTTGTAACTCCTGTGCAGTTAAATTTGACGATGTACTCTGATTAGCAGCCTGGTACTTTTGAACTGCCGCACCAAGCTGAGTAACCTGCAAGCTCAAAAATTATTTTAAAAATATCAAATTGCCCATTTTATACTCAAAGTAAACTGTGGGAACTACACCTTCATGAATTACTTTCTAGAAAGCTAGTCATTAGGTTTTACACAAGCATTCAGCAAGTTAACCTTGCACCTGCACCTTATGGATGTTTTGCATACACTGCACACTTCAGAACTGGCCACTCAAATGAGCAAGAAATTGATCTATAGCCACCCCAATTTGAGGCTTCCATCTTTTGAACCAGGGCTTTATCCTCTAAAAAGGTGATTTTTTTGTCCTTGTTGTTCTTCTTTAGACCTTCAACATCCATGTACTCCAGACTGATCTTATGAGCCTGTAATCCGAAGTAGAACACTTGATACGACGAAATACAATCATATAATGAAAAATGAATATCAAGGATTGCACCAGAGAAAGAAAAAGAACATATGAAAGTACTCAAAATAAGGTTTATGCTTGCATACTGTACAATAAACAACACAAACAAATACCATTTTAAGAAAATATGACAAATAATTAAAAAAAAAATAAAACCTATATAACACTCAAAAAAATTAAACTTAACCAAACAACTGAACATTATTTCTACTACACAACTATTACTAACAGTTTAATGCAGTATTGAAGGTTCAACTACTTGTATGCTCATTACATTATTAAAAAAACTAAGCGCGAGAACTTGCTTTCTCATCAGTAGACTGGAACACCAGAACAGAGAAAAATGCTCAGAACTTCCCCTCTGGAGTTACAAGTTCCAGCTGGATCTCCAAAATCCCAGTAAACAAAACCACATATTCAGAGGAGCACTTAGAGAATACCCAGGGCAAACTATATATAGATCTGATCAACTTTATCTAAGACCTAGCAGTAGATGCATAATCAAGGATGGAATATGACTTAGAAATCCTAACAAGCATGGCTGCTAAATTGTGACATTGCAACAAAACATAGATGATCTCAAGTATGGAGGATAAATCAAGTAATCAAAATGTTCATAACAACCAAAAGAGCATTCAGAAACAGCGCATACTAATAAATGGTCTCAAATGGTCTGGACTTACAGAAATTTTTCTGGGCAAGTGTCGCGTGTCGAATAACAAGTGTTAAGAGATACGATGCTAGCCTAACAATACACAGAGAAAATATTGAGCCTATGATAAAAAACTTCCCATTTGGTATAAACTCAAGAAATGAAAACAGGTTATTAACTTGGTTAAAACCCCAAAATGAAATACGTATAAAAGTAGGAGAAGAAAAATGCAGGGTATCACATTTAACATCAGTTTGGAGGACCCCAATGGAAGGGTTTTTATGCTTTTGCAAAAATAAAAATCACCATGATCGTATGCACAACACAAAACTGACATAAAATAAGTTGCATAGAAAACAAACGCACCCAAGCAAAATGAGTTTAACATATGAACCTAATTACTGAATCCATTAATAGAAAGATATAGACTTGAACCTAGTCCTGTGTTATCATTTAATGGACTTCACTGGGCAAAACAAGCACAAACCTAAATCTCTCTCAAAGCCTCAACAAGATTTGTTGCAAAACTTTCAAGTACATCAGAATGTTGTCAAGCCAAAGTCTGAAGCATGATCTGAAAAAAAATCAACACAAACCAACGAGAATTTGATTTTTCTTTTAAGAAAAAAACTGACCTTTGTAGCATTAACAAGTCCAGCACAATCTTTCGAACTCAAAGCTAAAAAATCATCAAAAAAAATAATCATAAACACCCAAGCAGAAAAAAACTTATCTAAAATTTCTCAACAAATATTAAAAAAGTACATCTGATTTGTTGTTGTATTTACCATTTATTAGATTCATTATTGGACCAGATCTAAGGTTCTACTGTCTCGGGTGAACAAATGATTTTTAGTCGTCGCTTTTGTAATGATCTGGGAGATTGCTTCCGTCAACACTTCACTATGAAGCTTACTACAATAGGTACAAGAATCAAATGAGGTCAAATATTCTCTGAAGAAAAAAAGAGATTAGTATTGTATTTACAGATTAAGATTAATATTGTATTACCTTTGAAATAATCTCTGAAGAAAAAAGGAGAAGGATTACTAAGAAGAGACGGATTATATTTGTACTGCTTAATAAAAGTTTTTAAAAGATCTAGCTTTGATTAGTTCTTCTCCTTCATTTGTTGTTTAGGGTTTGGGTAGCGGCGGAGGAGTAGAGAAAGTGAGAGAAAGAAAATAAAGGGAAAAAAAATATTTAGGGTTTTGAATAAAAGTGTTGGATAAGGATAGTCATACAGATCATGGAATTTTTTGGATGGTACAGATTCAGTTTTGAATTCTCATACGGATTAAGACAAGTGTGTGAGAAGCATGTGCGGTTCTCTTTGTGTTAAAACGAACTAGTGCATTCAATTTTATTATCAAACTTTGGTACGAAAAAAATCCAAAGAATATATATAAATTAATTTGGATAGTGTTATCCACGATAGAGTTCTGGTAAAGATTTCGACTTAGTGGAAAAGGTTATTAAAGACATAATATGAACAATATCGGTAGGTTTAGGGTTCCGATGAAGATTCCAAATTAGTGAAAGAGGTTATTAATTAAGGATAATATGACAAACATCGGTAGGTTTAGGATTCTAATGAATTTCTGACTTAGGGAAAGAGGTCATTAAGGATAATAGGACGAACATCGATAAGCTTAGGTTCCTATAATAAAAGCTTAGTCCCTCACTCACTAAATTACTATGCAACAACCTCATAGCAAAGCTAATCCATCCATAGTCTCGACTATAGAATACCCTGCAACAGTGCTTCTCTACTCCAACAGATCAGTTCCTTAATAGTTACCAAACCAATGATACTATTATCATACCCAAAACATACTAAAGATTATTCCCAATTTTCATACTCTTACCGCATCATCCCATAGGCCAGAAATGGTGTAATCTACTCTGTTGGGTGGCGAAAGGTATTGTCGGAATGACAGGACCCGGGGCTCTTTCGTCGAGTGCGCGATCATGACATGACTCGAGGAAGAAGCCCCGGCTACTAGTAATCCTGTAGCCAAGAATAGTTCGCCAAAATCAAATTCATCAAATATGTGCATTGCAGTAGTCGGGGTTGACTATATTAAGATGCAACCGATTTTTGGTGAATTCCTTGGCTTTTCCTAAGCTGTCAAATTGCATTGAAGTGTCTATCTTCTTTCAACACCCATCAATACCATCCAGACCCATTATCAACAACCACCACCACCACCACTCAGGACCACTCACCACCCACCACCCACCACCAACACCACTCTGTCACCAATAACCAAAACCACCCACACCCACAACAACCACCAACATAAACATGATAATATGAAAAATAAACAAATTTAAGAATGATACGAAAGAAAAATCCCAAATTATTTTTATCAATTTTAGAAAAACCCATTTTCATATAAAATAACTACAATCAAATCAAGATGAAGACAGTCAGAATTACTTAACTCGTCAAAGAAGAGAAACCCACAAACTTTTTCATCACCAGAATCAACTCTAACCCATCACCTTCATCAGCATCGTTGAGAATTTAGGTTAATTAGATATTCATCATCTTCGATTGCACCGATTGCATGAACTGATCGAGTTTAAATCATCCTCACCATCTTCAGTTGCATGATTTCTATCGAATGTATACCCAATTTTATTAATCGACTAGAAATCATCATCGCCAACTTCAATTTCAAGAGCGGGGGATGAAATTTGAGGTCTTAGTGGCGGGAGTTAATGGCGAGAGGCGGAAGTATTTATGTTGGAGAATATGAGAAGAGTAGTTAGGAGAGAGGGAAGTATTAAGATGCTGAGAGATGTCCATGTCATAGGATTTCTTTTTTTTTCTGAATTTAAGTTTTGGCTTTGATAAAGATGATTTTTATTTTTGTTTTGTGATTTTGATAATTAAAGTGAAGACTTAGAATATAAGGAAAATGTTGAGAATAAAAACTCCGTTCGATCACTTCAAGTTTTAGTGCTAAGATTTAAATGAGTTCATTTAATTTCGAATAAATTTATGTAAATTTATAAGCAAATCTAACGATATCAAACAAAATCTAGAGTTGGATAAATTTTCTTGGAGTTTATTATATAAGCATATCCAATTAGATCGAACGAATTTTAAAACCGGACGAATTTGTATTAGAATAAACTTATGTAAATTTGTAAGCATATCAAATTAGGTCGAATATATGGATGCAACTAGCTAGGCTACTCTATTTCTTTTAGATTCCATCGGTTTCTATGGTTATCTATCAACATCACTGAATGCCCATTTACCTCACTGAATTTATTTTTATCAATTACATATGATATCGCTCGACCTCACAAAATTTCTCCTAGATTCCATGGGTTTATGTGGTTACCTATCAATTTAAACTAAATTTCCTTCGGCCTTGCTTAATTTCACTTGTTATCCATCACTCACTAAATTTCATTGACTTCACTTAATTTTGCTTGTTTTTAGTCAATCTTTCTTATTGCATAATACCAGAATCTCTTAGAATGGTGGCTTAAACTTAGTTGCTGACAGAGGTTTGAGCAACCAATTTATTTTATGTTGCTACGAGTCTGTGCCTCAAAGTAAAGAGCTATACGAGCACTTTTCTAGCTGTTATACATTAATTGAGAAAAGGATCTAGCGATCAAACACAACTGGCCATGGCTAAAAATTAGTTGACACAACTTTATAGTAGCCAAACTATTCGGCAATTGCAAGTTTTGTAGCTTAAACTCTTAAAGCGACTAAAATATTGGGCTATTGCTAACATTTTGAGCAACCAATTCATTTTCTGTTGCTACGAGTCTTTGCCTCAAAGTGAATAGCTACGTGATCACTTTTTTAGCTGTTATAAATTACTTGAAAAATGGATCTAGCGATTAAACATATTTGGTCGTGGCTAAATATAAGTGGACACAGGTTTATAGCCGCCAAACTATCTGGCAGTTGCAACTTTGGCTGCTTAAACTCTTAAAACGACTAAAATTTAGGGCTCTTGCTAAGATTTAGTCGCTTAAGCCAGGTTTTCTTGTAGTGAGAGGTATGAATCAATCAAGGGATTCAAACTCAAAATGGTTATAGAGATGGGTAAGGTGCAGGAGTCATTTGACATAGCTTGTTTTAAGCTTAGGAGGACGCAGATTTATACGTACGTGCCCCAATTTGTATTGGTTTTATGCATCTCGAGTGTGCGCATCTATGAGTAAGGAATCTTTTCCTGATTCATACCCATGACCAAGTTTTGTAGATGTGGTCAAAAAAAGATTTGTAAAATTTATACAGGTTTTCGTTTGAGGAGCCTGAAACCTTTTTGTACAAATCAAAGATGTACGAGTATTTAGATTTGTTATGGGTGCCCCCCATGGATTCTTTAAACTACAAAGGTCCCCCAAATGATATGTAAGTCTGCACGTCTTGAGTTCGATACTAATCCTTCTTGCAGTTGCCTACTAGCCTTATGACACATTGTATGATGAGTTTACAACTGTATACCCCTCTTTGAGCTCCACACAGCACATGCTCAGCTTGTATGTGGATAGCTCTTCTTCTATATAAACTAATTGTTAGACTATTTTCTTTGGCAGAGAAATTATTTAGACTACTCCTGTAGCGATGAATAATCGTTTAGATCATTTCTTCAGCAACAAATAGTCATTTTAGATTACTCTCTTCAGCAACAAATGGTCATTTAGACTATTGATCCTTCGCATTGAGTCGCTAGGTCTTCCTTCATGATGCTAAGGATGCACTTCGTCTTCCATGCAAAGTGGTGAGCTTTGAGCTGCTACTCCTTCGTATTGAGATGTTGCATTCTTGTTTATGGCAACAAGGATGTACTGCGTATACCATGCAAAATTTACAAAGTCATAAAATTTGATCCATTAATCATATTTCTAGAAGGGAGAATTACATCATAATCATTTCTCTGAACTGCTGCAACTTCGTCTTCATATATAGTAGCTGTAATTGTATCCTAATCAATCCCAGTTGCGCCTTTTCTTTCCAAAAATTTAACTTGCTTCGTAGGTTTTCCCCTCCTAGGCCGCGCTCTCAGATTGAACATGGTCCGTGACCCCGTGGGTATATGCTACATACAGGCTTTGTGTACCTCTAGGCGGGGAACATGGCGTTAAAGGTTTCTGTGAAATTGCGTTTACTCCATATATGGCTGAGCTCGAGTTGTGGGCCCGTTAAGTATGCAGATGTATACGTATCTGATGGTTTCATTAAGCATGTACACTACGCCCGCCTACAAATGTATACAATGTATACACATGTAATAATCCGTTGAGCTGGATTATTCACAAGGGCTTAGTTGATTTGTAGCCTTGTGGCTTGGGATCAAATAGCCACTTCTTGGCAGTACCACAGTACTACTGCCGAGTAGCGAGCCTGTATCTCACAGACTTTGTCCTTTTGAATGCCTTTGACTCTGGACTTAAGTTGTGAAACACAACAATCTTGCCATCGTCATTGGCTCCGGTTAAGATTTTAACCGCATATGTGGTGCATCTTTGTTACTGTCAGCTACGTCCAAATTCGGAGCTTACCACAACAAGCACTTAACAGCAGCAACAATGCCTTGTGTTGGTTGATTATGCAACGCATCAGCCACACAATATTATGGAAGCAACAACGTCATAGTCTCTACTGTGCATCGCCACGGCTTGGTGGATCCTGCTCCATATCCACGCTGGATTGGTTATGTTTCTCATGGCAGTAGGTTGGTCATACTTCACAGCACGCACATAAGTGGATTCTTGTCGCAGCAATACATTACTCACGCGGTAGAAACGGCAAATACATAACATTAGGTACATAATAACGGTGATGCCCCAGGTTGATTTGTTAATGCAACAACTGATGAATATGTATGTTGCTTTGAATTATTAGCTTGTGTGTGCCCTTGTTCCTTGAGCAACTGAGATGTTGTGATCGTCAGCGTCATCACTGCTCCGCGCACCATATTTTTTAGGCCCTTTGTACGCAGGAAGAACATAATTGTTCGATCTGACGCCCAACTTCTCTTAGTTTTTGAAACTGCGTATCGACATCCCGATGCGGCTGTGGCCAAGTCTTGCAATTGCAAAGATTAGCAAAATGCTGAATATGGTTATTCATTAAATAGGCTCATAGTATGAATTGACATAACACTTTGCATTCCAAGAGGGGAGGTATATACAAATAACCCAAGTTACTGTCCTGCCAATTAGCTGATGGTCTTTGCATGTCTGCAAAAGTTTGCTTCAAGTGACCAAGATTCTTTCGCATGGCATTTCAAAACGTGCCCCCATCCTGGTTTAGAAGATAAGTATATATCCTCGTAGCTTTTACCTAAGTGTAAAAGTCTTATATGAGTAACCCATTATCATAGGGTCTTACTAAATGTCTTCGAACTACGATCCAAGGTTTCTTTTTGGTGGGCTTCATGTTTGCAGATATGTGAACTTTAAATTTGTACTGCTTCCCTTGAACTTCTCCTGCCTTATGAAGTTCATTGAGCTGTATACTCGTGACTTTTGGAGAGCAAGTTGTCATGCTACGTGAGTTGTACATTGAGCTTTTGCTCCGGGGCTCAAATTGGTTGGCTACTCCTCGGATGTAGCAAGTTTTTTTTTTGGAAAGGAGAGGGGGTTAAGGGGACCCCAACCAACAAAAACAAGAACAAGAAGAAAAAAAAAACAGAAACCAAAAAACAACAGACCCTAGCAGAAAAGGGCCAACAACTGGACTCAACCAGGAATCCCTGTACTGTTCATTGTCTTGCGGTAATAAATTTTCCCTGCGGCATCTTCAGTCACAATTTTCTTAAGATCTTCATCAAGAGAGTTAAGGTCACTAACCACAAAGTTCCCATCTGGCTTCAGGCTGGCTAGATGATCGACTGCTTTGTTAGCTTTTCTGTATGTGTGATGAACCTTACAAGTTGAGAACTTGTACATAAGGTGTTTGATCGACTCCCATACGTGATGGCAGTTCCAAGGAGCCTTCGCAGACTCATTCGAGAGAAGGTTGGTGACATACATAGAATCAGATCTGATAGAAATCCTTGGATAGTTATTGTTGGTAGCTGCCTTGAGACATGCTTCCACTCCTTGAAGCTCATGCAACGTAATATCCAGGGGATTTGTACTCCCTGCAACAGCAACCAGAGGTACACCATTCGAGTCTCTAATGATGGCCCCATACCCGATAGTGGTATCATTTAGAGAACCATCTGTATTGATAGCTACTTCCCCTTCTACTGGTTTGTGCCAGGTGCAGGGGATGTAACTAGAGTTCATGAAGTCAGCTGTCAGATTCCACACTGAGGATAAATCTCTGTTATCATTGTTATCAGGCAAGGAATGGGAGCTAGACGCCATATTGAGCTTAACATCCTCAACTATTCTATAAAAAATCTGGTCAGTGGGGAGAGTCTTTTGTGTAAATATTCTTCTGTTCCTCTCACACCATATGTGGTAAATAAAGGTGTTGAAACAAAGCTTCCTGATTGTGCCGGCTGTCTTGGTTCCTTTTATGTGGAGAGTGCACCATTTAATCTTCTCTTCCCAATCTGTGTGATCCAAACCTCTAATCTCCAGAAGTCTGAGGAGTCTGTTCCAAATGGTTTTCGCATAATGACAGTTGAATAAGAGATGAAGGTCATCCTCAAGCATGAGATTGCACATGACACAAGTTGGATCTACGTACATTCTCCAAGATAAGAGCTTGTATCTTTTCTTCAATCCTCTGTGGAGAGCCATCCAGACTACAAGACAGTGCCTCGGTATGCAATTGGGAAACCAGACCAACTGATTCCATTCAGAGTCAATTTTTTGGTTCCTTAAGGCATTGTAAGTGTCCTTGAGAGTGTACTCGCCTGAAGGACCCGTTGTCCAGACAATTCTATCCTCTATTTGAGGGTCAGTTCTTGTATTAGTGATATCCAGAGAAAGATTGCCTAGAACATTGGAGAAATTTGGAGAGAGGACTCATTCACCATTCTCCATACAGCTACTAACCTTTGCTTCTGCATGATGGGAGGAATCATAAGACATCTGAGGGGGAAGAGGTTGAGAAGGTTTCCTTGTGGGAGTCATTTGTCTTTCCAGAGTTTAGTGTTGTTTCCATTACTAATCAAGTGGAGAATGAACTTAGAATCCTTATCTCTATGGTCAAGGATACGTCTCCAACACCAGGAGCAGTCCGCGGGGACCTTGATATGCCAGAACTCCTTTTTATTAATGAGATTTTTGCTGATGTAGCAAGTTTTCCCCTTACTGGCTACCTACCTGCATAAACCAACAACAAATAATTCTTTGAAAGACGAAAAGTATACCCTTTTAATAGTCCATTGATACTTTGAGCTTCCAAGACATCTCCTGCATGTTGCTACTTCCGTAGCCAGCACCACTGCGCATCCCTCATAGCTACGAACCTATCATCTTTGCTAAATCCGATGCTACTAAGTTGATTCCTTCCCCCAAAATAATTGTATCTCGGACTACAGAATTCTTCGATAGGCAACGTACAAATTCTTCTGATTATTTATACTTCAATATATTTTTGTTTCCCATGGGATTGCTATTGTGGTATTAGTATACAGTAACAAGCTAGAAGTGGGAGTACTAAGTGTCCCCTGCTAGGATTCTAACCACGTCTGTGGTATTGAGCTAATGGTGGCGTGCTTGAAAACGGTATGCTTGACATCCTAGTTCGGTGTATGACCATAATGATCATAGACAATTGATACATGCAAGTGTTGTGTTCAAAGATTGTTGCTTTGATTCCACAGACATATGCCCACTGACACATCTTGAAGTTATATACCAGACTTTTTCAGCCAGGTACTTTGTTAAACATATTAAGTGCTTAATCTAAGCTAAACTCAACCGAGGAAATCTTTGGTAATCCTTGGTATTATAGTAAGAAGATTAAATCATATGTAGCTGATCATTTAGGACAAAGTTGAAACTTTTTATCAAACAAAATAAAGCCACGGGACTTGTTTGCTTACGGTATATAATATTGGTAGATTGCTTAGCGTCAATGACAACTAAAATTAGTAGTCTGCACAAGATAACATCTTCAAACGTGAAACAAATCACTACGTAATTGGATCTTACATAGCAAGCATAGGCCGGCTACACCCTGCGTACTTGACTTTGACTGAGAGAGTTTGGATTCGTAATTGGAGATTATGTATCCAAAGCACCCGCAGTGAGAGCTGCGGCTGCACAAATATCCCTCAACTTGCTCTACCAAAGCTCATTCGGAAAGGAATCCAATAGGATAAACATTCTCAAGAACATAAAAAGCAACCGATGATCCAATTTTTGGTAGTAGAAGATGATGTTGCTTCAAGGGATGCGGAGATCGGGTGTATGCATCAATAGTAGCTAGGAACATATATGAATACGTTTAAGCAGACAAGGCTGTGTCTAATGACACAAAAGTAACTTTCGTCTCCGTCAATAATATCTGTGCTAAAAGGACTTTTGTCCGGGATAACATCTGCGTCTCTACGTAAGATAATTTCTGGTCTTGATAACGTCTTCGTTTGTGAAACCCAACCATACTGCGTAACTGATTTTAAATGAGAGAGATTGGCTACGTAGCTGGGTCTTACGTAAATAAGGTATACGTAATGAGAGCTGCGTTCATGTAACTGGAGCTTCCGTAACTGAGGATTACGTAATGAGGGCTGTATTTTCGCAACTGAAGCTTATGCTTAACTATCCATGACGATAGTCGCGGCTACGCAGGTATCCCTCAACTTAGATCATTCAGAGAGGGATCCAATATAATAAATATTCACAAGAAAAGTCAATGCTATCATCTTATAGCATTTAAACTTTATCTCCATTGCTGTCCTTTTTTCACTAATGACTATTAGACATAATATAATATAAACGATAATTGGGTTTTCAAATAGCAATGACCAGGAAGGTTTCCAAGTCTAAGCCTATGTTTCTCCTCCTTAGGGGAGAAAAAAAGAAAGAGGGAAAACGCGGATTCGCTTGAACCTTGTGTTAATGATTTTTCATCACACATCCTGGAACCATTGAACTGTGCAAGTGGAATCTGCGTTTGGCTACACAACTGGAACTTGTGTAACCTGGAACCATTGAGATACGCAATCTAGAACTTGTGTAACCTGGAACATTGAGCTACGCAATCTGGAACTTGACCCACCAAAGTTCATTCAATGAGGAATCGAATTATCGATCCCCAAATTATAAGAGGTGATAAAACTACTCTAGTAACTCTGCTGACATTGATACCAGCGAAGATGCATTCTGTCGAGTCGGAGAATTGTTGTTGGAGAACCTCTGTAGTACCAACCACCAGCAAGGTGTCGTTTTTTTGTGAATGTTATAGCTCTAGCAAGCTGAGTCCCCTGCTATGTGATTCTTTGGTCTACGACAACTCCGTTTTTTCATTTGCCAGGAGAACATTCAAGAGAAGCAATTTTATGACGCGAAGTCAATTATGAGTTATCAACATACTTAACCTCCAGTCTTTTCGACCATCAATAAACATTGAAGAAGAAAATCCCAACTGGGAAAAAACTTGAAAGCTTATTGTTTTAGAAAAAAGCTATATGGGTACGAAGAATACCGCTTGAAGATTTCATAACTCTAGTTCTACTTGACTTCAAGTTAAAGATTTGTGAGAAAAATTAGATTTTACTGAAGAATGAATAGTAACTCTTCAGGGGGTTTTCATCAATTTTTCGATTTAACATATAAAGACCAATTAACTAAGGTAAAATCAACGATAAAGAAGGAGATTTCCATGATCTAAAAAACTCTTTGAGATGATTATACTCAAACAGTTAAGAGGTTAAGATAAAATTTCACTAAAGAATGGTACTTACCTTTTCCATGCTCAGATCTAGCTGAAATTACAGCTAAGAATAACGTAAAAGAAATTTCATTCATAATCATACAAGGAAAAATAAAATTTTAAACTAGGATACGAAGTCCCTGTTTCTAGCGCCTAACTGTGACTATTAATTTTTCCATAGTCTTCTTAATGTAATCAACATAAGAAATCAAATATTAAACAGACAAATAACGTAAAATCAGTTAAGTTATCAACATAAAAAGATTTACGTGGTTCAACTATGCCTACGTCCACGGAGTAAAGATACTGAGTTTATTTATGGATTTATTACAAAGGATGAAAGAACTCCATTAAAGAGAGAATGAAGCTCTGCAAGAGCTAGATCTGAGAGAGAATAGAGAAAGTAGAGAAAGTCCTTTTTTCTAGGTTATTTTCTCGACCCTCTTTTCTTCTAATACCACTTTTCTTATCTAGGGAAAGTGGGTATACTATTATTATAATATTGGCCTTAACTTAATAATTAAGCAGTCTTGGTATTGATATAGTGCACTTCGTTGTAAAATACTAAGCTGCTTCGGCTTTAATCTTCTGTCACGTGTCAAGACATATTTTATGTAGTTACAATATCCATCGAGTAATTCCTTAATGAATATGACTTGTTCATCATTCTGTGTTATTCTCTTTGGAACTTCATCATATGAAATTGAAAACCTCATCTTTGTGCGACTTCTTGATCATACGCGTGTTCATTCCAGTGTTCCACCACCACCTCCATATGTCTCTCATGGTCCTATAACTATTCCTGATAAATGACTATTTCTTATCTTAATTCTTCCATGTTTATGTGCATTTTCTACCCAAGTTTTTCTTCTTTTTTTCTTTAAAATGTAATTACAAAAAAAATAGTCTTACTTTAGTGTAATTATATTATTCTAAACTCCAAAAGTAACATAATATATACTAGGACACCTGCACAGCGTTGTATGTGTCCTCCCTTATGCTGAAAATTTAATAGGATTATTTGGCTTTGGCTTTGGCTTTGGCTCTGGCTCTACATGCAAGGATTTCATCGTATGTATTTCACTAGGGAACGACTACTAACATTTCTATAATGTATAACGGTATATACTAAGAGCGTCCACAATGGCTGGACTATAACACGGACCAAACCCATATTCCCTCTTTGGTCCGTGAAAAGCCAGCCACAGCGGGACGAGGAAATCTGATCGATGGTCCAGAATTAGCACTGCTCAGGAGTAAATTTGAGAATTTTTCTGGACCAAACCCATTCTACTCGAGCGGTGGTGTAGTTAACCGCCCGACTCTAAGCGGGTGTGTAGTGAAGCGCTTGATGCCAGGAGTTATTCTAGCGTAACGCTTGAAAGCACGGGCGTTAACCAAACCTCCTCCTGATCAAACGTTCACCTAAGATTACGCCTGATGGAGCGGGCGTCTAGGATCACTCCCACTAACAGGCGGCAACCAAATCACCGCCCCATTGAAGCGTAACGCTAGAAAACCGCCTATGTCTAAACGTAATGCTAAGGCACCGCCCAACAGGGAGCGTGCGTCTGATGCTCCGCCTAGTTCTAGGCGTGCCCCTAGGCGTCCGCCTGGCTAATTTGATTTGTTTACGTTCTGATTTTGTTACCGTTCTGATTTGTTACCGTTGATCAACGTCTATAATTTGTATTCTGATACACCTATAAATAAATTTATATCTCTCATTCCCATTTCAAATCCACAACTTTTATATTTCATAGATTTATAATCTCTCGTTTTCATAATTATCGCTTACGAAAAATTTAGGTTTAATGCAGAGAATTTTACCGTAGAGGAAGATTTATCCCTATGTCGAAACATAGTATTACATTTTCCAGCAAGGGGTCATGAACGTTGAATGGTTCAATGAGCAAGGAATGGTTAGAACATATCCATGCTAACTTTTGTAATGAAACCGGTAACCCCAATAACCGGAACAGAGCATGCCTTTTTTTTGTCGATATATGTAAATAACAAGGGCAGTACTAGAATTTTCTACTTTAACCGCTAAGGTGAATGAAAGAAGAATTAGGAATGAAATGATGATGAAGTTGTTGCCAGATCTCTGGAGGAATGGAGAAGATAGAAAGGTTCATATTTCATGTACCAACCTCATTTCGAGATCCTAAGGGTGATGGAAGAATACAACTCTTTTGTGTTGATTATTCTCCGAATATGTGAAGAACGTCATCCCGGGCGTCATACGACCCGTTGAAGGTTTGATAATAGGGTTGCTTAAGTGTTTAAGTGTAATCTACTGATTTATTGTATTTCATTTCCTTTAATGTTACGCGATGTATGCCTTTTCGATTCAATGAAATGATTTTACGTTCAACTGTTTTACAAAAGCAATTAACTAATCAAATGTGGGCACTTAGCCATCTATTAAAATATATTGATAACACATGAGCTAATTAGTAGACCTAAACTCACTTTCGCAGGCATCGCGGCTGCACTTAGCATGTGCAGCAAGCCTTTAAACCCCTAGGTGCCCCTAGCGGCCGAGTGGTGTCTCGGGCGGGTTTACAAGAGATTTACCCACAAAACCTATCCAGAGGATTTACAATTTGTTATTCCTCACCAAAATATGACCATAAGTGTTCAATCAAGTCATTTCACAAACAAATATGAGTATCTTTGTTGTGTACTACACGTCGGCGTTGGTCCACTCTCATTCTCGAAAGTTCATCAGTGTTGTGTCTAGAAATATTTACTGGTGCATGGTGACTGTGTTGTTCATACTCATGCAGCCAATCACCGGGTAAACGCTCATCTTCCACTATCATATTATATAGAATGATTATAGTTTTCATTATATATGCTAGTACATCAGGATTCCACATCCGTGATGGTTGCTTGATGATTTCAAATTGATTTTGTAGTACGCCGAAGCCTCGTTCTATATCTTTTCGGCAACCCTCTTGCATTGCCGAAATTTTTTGCTTCTTCTGGGAATCTGGATGTTTAATCGACATCTCAATATTTTTTATTTCTGGGTATATTCCATCACCAAGATAATACCCCATATCGTACTGATGTCCGTTGACAACAAAGTTCACAGCCGGTGCTTTCCCATTGATAAGCTTTTTGAAAATATAAGAACGGTTCATAACATTAATATCATTGTTAGAACCAGGCATACCAAAAAATACATGCCAAAACCCGAGATCATATGACACCACTTCCTCCAGCACAATACTTTCACTACCTTTGTACTCAGTATAAGCACCTGATTCCGCCGATGGGCATTTATCCCATTTCCAGTGCATGCAATCTACACTACCCAGCATCCCCGGAAATCCCCTTTCATTGTTCTCATTAAGAAGCGGTTCAACATCACGCTCAGTTGGTGTGCGCAAATATTCTTTTTCATACAAATGCTCTATCTTCTTACAAAACCTACGAGTTGTTTCCAAAACAGTGGTTTCTCCGATCCGTAAATACTCATCTATTGCATCGGCCGCACATCCATAAGCTAACATTCGTATTGCTGCAATAATTTTTTGCTGAGGGGTTAATCCAAGAACACCACAAACATCTTTTTTTTGAAAAAAAATAATTATTTACAGCTACGACATCTCCCAATATACGGCTGAATAATTCTTGCCGCATTCTAAATCTTCTACGAAATACATTAGGAGGAAACGTCGGGTTTCTGCAAAAGTAATCTTTCCATAGAATTTTTGAACCGACATCGGGTTCTCTTAGTATTATGATACGAGTATGTGGCCAGTTCATACTTGAAACAACGAATCCTGCAGTTACTGCTTGGTTATTTTGGCTCAATGCAAGTAAACTTTCGTATGATGAGTACAAACTATTGTTATCATCATCACCAGATGAAGAAGAAGAAGAAGAAGAAGAAGAAGAAGAAGAAGAAGAGGAAAAATGAGGAGGAGGAATAGAAGAACAAGAACCATAATAGTGATTGTTATTTTGATAGTATGCCATTTGCTTATTGATGTTTGTATTTTTGGTTTGTATACTTGGAGAATCGAGTGTTCAATTTATAGGCAAATTAAGATAAGACTTTGAGTTTTGATATGACCAAACACGGTTGGTATTTTAATGCAAAAACAAAATTCAGGAAAGTGGGGTGAACAGACGCATCAGAGAAATGAAGTGTCGGTTGACAAGACAATACCGAATGACCAAAACGACAAAGGAAAAAAAAACAAAGTTCATGCAAGTATGGTGAACAGATGCATCAGAGAAATGAATGTCGGTGGACAAGACGATACCAAATGACCAAAACGACAAAGGAAAAAAAAACAAAGTTCATGCAAGTGTGGTGAACAGACGCATCAGACAAATGAAATGTCGGTTGACAAGACAATACCAAATGAACAAAACGACAAAGGAAAAAAAAAATAATGTAAGACAACGATAATGTAAGAAAAGTAATTTGAAAAGACAATTCAAATCTGACAAAAAAAAAAAAAATTGTTCAAATGACAATTGAATGCTAATGAATTACTACTCTTCTGTATCTTGATTCCTGGACGCCGAGCGCGGGGGCATAAATGGAGGCAAAGATGATCTGGAATTATAGTTACTTGATTGCATTGTTGATGATGATCCCTGACCCATAGTATTCCATATCGGTGGTTGCATAGTTTGAGCACACGTGCCAAACCTAATAGGTGGTTGTTGATGACGAAAATGGGAAAGCTGTGAGTTCAATATGTTGTTTTCATTTTGTAGACCCCGTATTTCTTTATCTTTGGCCATGAAAAATTCCATCCTCTCCTTAGTTTCATTTAATGTAAAGTTACGAAACTCTTGCGTAAAATCAGCATATTCTTAAACTAAACCATAAGCCTCGACCTATTATGAAAAAATTAAAATCAAATTCTCAACCATTACTATATACTAAAATCAAATTTACAGTGGTTTGTTGTATACTTACGTATGACAATTGTTGTTGAGGCGGAATGGGTACATGTTGACGAGGATGTTGGATGTTGTGTTTAATACGGTCACCAGCATAACCATATGTTTCAACCTCCCAATCGACTTTGGTGGCATATTTCTGCAGGTTAGTTACATGTCGCCAATACTCCATATACAGATCATACGTAACAACACGACTAATTCACTTGCAGGGACCATACTGTTTTCCCTCATCTCCTCAGCATCGTCGTTGTTCAAGTTGGAAATACGACTAGGCGGGTTGCTAGGAATGCCCCATGTTGCATGGTATTGCCTCCAACACCGATCTCCAAGATACATGTTATTCTTTGAAAAGAAAATTACAATCAACAAATAAACCAATCAATTAACCGAAATTCAAAGAAAATAAATAACATTCCTATGTAAATAAATTACAAACTCACGGTTCCTAGCCAAAAGAATATAACCCTTTTCTCCGAGAGCTCTATTGCTTTCCATCCAATTTCAGTTTCCAGGACCATGATCGCAGATTCCCACGGTTGCCAGGCCACATCGTCTACAGACAACTGATTAAGAGAAGTCCGTAAACGAACAATATCAATACTCTTCCTCCGTGTTCCCTTCCACCGAGAACATCTAGGCCACATTGATTCACTTTCAGGCGTTGGGTTCTTTGGCCGACATATGCCTAGATATTCGTACCCCCAAAACTAGAATGTCAAGGAAACCAATGGAATAAAAATAAGTGAGCAAGAAATAAAAATTTAAAAGAATTATAAATAAAACTAAGAAATTTACCTCTAATATTTGGAAGGGTCCGGCCAATGACTTTTTTCCCTTGCCAGATGCGGCGAGACCAGAATATAATTTCAAAAATGCAGCACTACCCCAGTCATAATCGTTAACTACATTTAGATCCTCAAAAGCAGCTAAACATCCAACATCAATATAGGTTTTTGCATTTGAAAATAAGAATTGACCCAAAACATACATATAAAAGGCTATGTCCACTCTATCAGCAAGTATGCTATCATCGTTAGCCGCAACCGACGTTTGTGGATCAAAATATTGCTCAAAAATGCAACCATAATTGCATCTGAAACCCACTGGTTGGGAATATGTTCTCTTCTACAAACCTGACTATCTTCAATTTTAGGAAAAATATGCGCCCGGACATATTCAAATTGGTACTTTCCCGAGTCATACAAAATAGGACTATCAATACCAATACTAAGTCCTGTCAACATTACCCAATCAAGGGGTGTGAACCCAAGCTCACCAAACGAGAAGTGAAAAGTGTTCGTGGTATCCCAAAAACGCTCAACAATGTAGTCAATAAGTGCAAGCGATGAATCTACTACATCCATGGTAAGTAATCGGTCCCATCCTCCCTTTTCAATAATATATTTGACCCTAGGGTTGTGTTTAACAATACCTGCATAGGTCTGAAGGACCGATTTGAGGGAACCACGATGTAAAAACTTGAATTTGGTGTCGGTTGAATACGTAATATTGGTGGAGGCTTGACCCTAAGTATCTTCCACAACATTATAGTTATCCAACCCGGGAACCTCTACCCTTTCTTCAGTAATACGATCTTCATCTGAATCCTGAACAATTTTAGCCTTATTGTCCCTCTTTCTTTGACCAACGAATCTCGACGTCACACTGCTCGATATCTGGGCAAACAATACATACAAGATTGAAAATCAAGAGTAATCCTCACAATGCACAAATATAAAAATCTACATTAATCAATAAGTCAAGGAAAAACATAATAATTTCATAATTACAAAAGTAATTATCTAATTAGATAATCATATGTACCAACATACAAAAATCAAACATTTTTGAACAAAATTCATGATTCACAAAATACTCCAATACTAATCAAAGCCTCAATTGTACCAAAAATCATCAAAATTCCCAATTATATAATTCCATACACATAGGTTTTAAAACATAAACATTCCTAATTCCCAAATTTGAAAGACAATCTAGTCAATTCATCATAAAATTAACCACAACCCAACTCAAATTAAGCAACAACTTAATCAATTCTATCTTCAATTCAACAAATTATCATCAATTTTTTATACCCAATTTACAACATCCATAAACCCTAAAAATTATCCCAATTCCAAAATTACAATTTCTAAAACCTAATATCTCTATTTCATAATCACATGTTTAATCATATTTAACATATATAAACCAATTTAATTAACAAAAAATAATAATAAAACATAATCTAAACTTAATTTACAAAACAAATTTAATTTACAAAAATTAAAAGAAATTACCTTGATTGCTATAATACCGCTTGGGTGTTTGAAATAAGTTGAGCGGAACCTTGATTTGATGGGAAAAACGTAGGCGGATCTTTGGGGGATCGTTAGTGATTTAGAGGGTTCACAAGAGGAGACGAAAGAGGGTTGGTTCACATGAGAAAATTAGGGTTCAGGAGAAAAAATAGTGCTGCGGATGGAGAAGAAGGGAGGGTTTGATGGGGCGGGACGCTAACACTTCGCTTAGAGTTGTAGGCGGGGTGCTAGGACACCGCCCGTGTTTTTCATCTCACACGCTTCTCTCGCACATCACACACTCGATCAGGCGTAATGCTGGCGCACCGCTCCATCAAGCGTTTGTCTAGTAAAGTTCCCGTCTCTTGGGCGTGCGTCTAGGAGTCCGTCTATTATCAGGCGTAATCTTTGTTACCGCCCCACTTCAAGCGTTCAGCTAGACGTCCGCCTCACGCAAGTGTTACTCTAGACAACCGCCCGTCTCAACAAGTGTATACCCAGACGCCCTCCCAACAACACGCGTTATACTGGAGCACCGCCTGATCATTTTTAGTCTTTGGACCGTTGTTTTTGGGCCGGACCAAGAGTAAAAATTTTACTCTTTACTCTTTGGTTTTGATCCAGCCATTGTGGATGCCCTAATACCATGAATGTAATATTTTTAGTAACGAAGCCAGGAAGTTTTTCTTGAGTGACAATTATGTTAGTAAAGGCTAGTGTAACTATTCAAATGGCGGCCTAAAATTTTAAATGTATCCCCTATTCTTTTATTGCTTCAAAAGGTGTTATTGGTATACCGAACAACTGGTAAAATATTTTAACTAGAAATTGGATTTCGTAATTTTAAATATTTTTTGTTTTATCCTTATAAAGTCTTAATAAATATATGAAATCTTATATTATTTGAGCCTAAATATTCAGCTACTCAGTTTATCCCTAAATAATTTATTTTCAAAAAATAAATCATCGAGGACAATTATTGGATAATTAACATGCTTCAATTTTTTTTTTGGTTAGTTAACAAATACTTCCTTCGTTTGAGCAAAAGTGTTATTATCACTTTTTCATTTTAACCTAAAAATAGATCAAAATAAAAAAGTGATAGTAACACTTTTGCTGAAATGAATAGAGTATATAATATTTTTACCTATTTTCCTAAAAATAAGGGGAAAACTGTCTTCTTTAATTTCTACATGGCTCAGTCACTGTCATATTTGGTATGTGTTGAGCCAAATGTACCAACTTATTTTTTATTTGTGTTGCTGGGATTCATAAGAAGAAAATAAGTTATGGATGGAATTATAAATGACGTATATATATAGTGACAAGAGTACACAGTAAGGGGAACAAGTTATATGAGATTATTACAAAGAAACAACATGCTTTGAATGACTTTTATTTCCCATACCTCATAAATAATTGTGTCTTTTTTTAAACTAACCCAGAAAAGGCGATTCATTAATAAGACAAAAGAAAGCTTCCAATTAAAGGGGCATAAACCTAACCTCCAAAACAAAAAGGAAAACAGGAAAAAAAGAAAAGAAAATTTAAGCCTTCCCTCATTAAACAATGAAAAAGATCTGGAGGTTCAGGCGACTATATCGTAGCACTTGCTTCTTATTAAGCTAAAATATATGCGTGTGAATTGAATTGTTTTAAAGAATTCAAGATAATTTCCCTAATGTGCTAAATCTTTCTTAATTATTAGAGATATAGTCCAAAGTTCGAAAACGTATTTATAATATTAATCCTTAAAGGTTCATGGTTACTTTAATATCGTCTATGTTCTACCATTAATAATGTCATATATGATTGAATTGTTGTTTGTTTAAGTCGCGAATTAAATGAGCATACATTCATATCCATAGCGTTTTTAGGGTTTGAGATCCTGAATTTTTGAAAAATCATTATTGCTAGTAACATAGCGTAATTTCTTATGACGAGACAGCCATGCAATTGTATGTAGAAGTGTCACCTAGGTTAAATCAAAGTGTCTCTTGCGCCGGATTGCTTAGGAAAACCTCAAATTACAAAATTCATTGTTTTAATTAGGTTAAACTTGAGTGACTTTCCGCCAAGTTATTTAGTGCACATGATTCAAAATGCGGCTCTTGCACCTTTGATGATATGAGGAGCTTTGTCAGATAATCCCGTGATGGGACGCTTGGGGTTATAGATATTGAGAAATAATGAATGTTGAGTATGAATCGTATGATAACATGTTGGACGATAAAAGATGAAACCTCTAACCAATGCTCTATACCTATGATAATTCGTATTAATTTACTTGCTTTTACATAATTTAGCTTTAATTAAAATCCCTTGTTACATAAGTAATAAAAAATAGTAGACAATCACCTGCCTTCTGTGGGAACGAACTTGTTCTTGCTGCTTTACTCTAATCCATATTATAAACTAATAAATTGAAATAATTTTGGTTGGCAGACAACAGACCAATATCAATGTGGTTATAGGGCTTCATTGTATCATTAAGTCAATTATGTTGTAGCATGTCTGTACTCTCTTATTGAATTTAGAAGGATCAAATTATTGTCTAAAAGAATCTTGTGTAAGAGGCTTGAAGCTAGGTTATACATAGTACTGTTTGGTATGGTTTTGATGAACCAAAACCGAAACCAAGGATAACAATTTTTAAGTTTCTGAAACTGTTCCAAACCATTAATAAAAAGTTTGGTTTAAAACCGAACCGAGACGATTCGGTGTAAAACCATTGGGTTTTTTTAAAATAAAAATAATATTGGTATCCACATGCCATCTCATCAATACTATCAGTTGTAAACAAACAATTGAAGGATTAAACTGTTTTTATTTATATAATATGGAGTTGATTTTGATTGACTAAATTAGATATTGTTTTGTTCGAGAATAAACTTCCACCGAACCGTCTCGGTTAATAGTGAAGAGAAGGGATTGAAATTAATTAGGTTAGGTCATATTCTAATTGTCAGAAATGAAAGAATCTAATGGCTAATATTAACAGTTTTACCAATGTTTTTTTTGTTCGGTTTTGTGCTAAACCAGAACCAAACCAAGCTCAACGGTTTTTAAAAAATCAAAACTATGCCAAAATGTTGGATAGATTATATAGTTTGTTGTAGGCTCAAACAGTGTGGTACGGTGCAGTTTTACGGTTTGTACCATAACATGTACAACCTACTTAAAGCCAGAAATACATAATTGTTATTTTAGTGTTTCATCTTTTCATTTTAGATGCATTTTTTCCAACAAATGACAATGGTAATTACTATTTTTTGATAGCTAACTATAGTCAAAGTACCATATGGTCCATATACAAAACCAAAGTATAATTGGTACTAGTTCTGATAATATGTATATATATCGAAAATTAATAAGCCAATGAAATCATGTCATCATCTTCTATTTCGAGGATGAAAGAGTATTTGTATCTAGGTTAAAGAGCGGCCAAGATTTTTTCTCGAATTTAGACAATAGAGATTATGTCATGGTCCGACTATGTCTAACTTTAACTTAACCACTTAATCTAACCTTAAGAGCGACTGATATTATCTTTAGATTGGAAAACATAGATCATATCACGGCATGATTATATCTAACCGTGACCTAACCACTTTGGCACTATAGGCCCATACTAACTCTAAAAAATGGAAGAAGCTAAACCTAACTGCATAGGTCGTAGATCCTGGCAAATCCTATAACTACAAAAGAAAAAGGTTTATCACGGCCTACTATGATACCCAGTGAGATACTAATAAAAACTGTTCGTATTTTTACGCATAATGATGAATGGCGCTACTTTTTTTCTTAGAGAAAAGAGTCTATTGCCCTAGAATTCCTTAGTTATGGTTCTAATGGACATGTAAATATTAAGAATGGGTAAAATAGATACTAGAATATCTATACAATTGTATCCCTTATTCTTATGTTTTTCCTTTTGTTATCCTTTTGTCTCTCCAATTTAAAAGAAATAAAAAAAAAAAGTCATAACTTATAAAATATATATTCGATTTTAATAAAACTTATATTTTTGAAAAGGATTTTTGATGATAATAAATTTGAAGTTTTTTTTTTTTGAAAAAAATAGCTAGGATAAAACTGGTTGCATTCAGACTTAAAATAAGAAAGAAAAACTTATTTGAAAAATAGTTAGGATGAAACTAGATGCATCCCGACTTAAACTATGCGAACTTTTTTTTCTTTCCAAAAAATATCTAGGATAAAACTGGTCACATCCTGGTTTAAAATAAGAAAGAAAAAATTATTTAAAAAATAGTTAGGATGAAACTGGATGCATCCTGACTTAAACTAAGCAAGAGAAAATTATTTAAAATTTGATTAAATTTGTTTTCATCCATGTTTATCTATTATGAAACTGATTTTATTCTATATAGATTTGGTTGAATTCGTTTTCATCCATGTTTAAACAGAGATGAAACCAGTTTTATCCAGATTTAATATATGAATATCAATGATCGTCATGAATAAAACAACAATTACTGCCAAAAGCAAAAGTAGGCGTTGATGGTGGTACTCAAATAATTCCTCGGATTCAAATCATTAAATCCCTGTGGATTAACAAATCTGACTATAACTAACCAATTGGTCATCCATGTGATTAAGTCTACTTCAAATTTTTCTATTTTAAATTTCGCATTACAAGCTTGATCAAGATGTAAAAGAATTAAAAATCCAGCGGGTGTTTAGAACTTGGTCCATATCAAACGTGTATGAAACTTCTCTCGACCTATTTTTGGTCTGGGGCTTAGTATTTCTTATCATTTTGATAAGACATTGATGCCACTTAACTACGATATATTAGCATTGGCTATAATCAATGGTGCAGATTCATAAAATGGTGGGTCTAACGTTCTAAGGCATGTTGTCAATTGAAAACATTAGTTAATTATGCTTCTTTGGACATGTGTTATCTAAAAGTTAATTATATTTTAATATTGTGAACTAACTAATTTGGTTCGATAATGAGAAAAGTTTCACATTAGTTTGTTTATTTTTTCCACTCAGATACGATAATGAGTTCAGTTTATAAATTGGGATATTCAATTAGCCCACAGTACAGGGTATTTAATTTTTGTTTAAAAAATTATTAAACTAAAAGATAAAAATAATTAGGTGAAAGAAAGGTATATCAAATTTTTTAAATATTTAAATAGTATCTAATTTTAAATATCTTATAGATCCATAAAATAAGTTGTAAAAGTTATGAACATTTTTTGATATGCATTTTAGGTAACATGAGCATAATCTCCGCTAAAATTAGTCATATATGACTAATATACGGGCGATATTTTGTTTAAGTTTGTTATGGTATGTCATCTCATGATTCTTATCTTCTAATGTATAACTATGTGGTTCAAGATTGAAAATTTGAAGAAACCACATTAGAAACAACGTTTTACCTACTAAAATCTTAACAAGTTGTATGATTTCATTTTACAAAAGGATGGAGAGATTCCTTTTTTTCCCTACCATATGTTACATGAATGTGCCCAAACAATAAATCATGTTATTCAAAGTCAATCCAATAATTTGTGCAGGCATTAGAAGGAAAGACAGCTTAGTCAACAGGTACCTCATTATAGCATGTAATAATACTAAAATGAAACATTGAGTGACTCATAAATTTCATTGGCTCCTTTGTGAAAAGTAGTTGACCAGATTTCAATCAGAATTGAAATGTGGGTTTTTTTTCTTTCTAAAAGCGACTAAAGATTCTGAACCCACTCATAGATTTAAATGTATCACGGCTCACACCAGAAAACTTTTATCCACAGGTCCAAAAGAAAAAAACAAAACAAAAAATATTTATCAAAATTCGTTTTACTGTCATCTAAAAAAATAAAATAAAAAACTTATTAACATCGTACGCACGGTTATTTATATATTCTTTCCGTCCCATAAAAAGTAAGTATTATTTTTTTTTATCTCACATAAAAAAATATTTTTATTTTTACATGTTATTTTTTAAATTAAATCCTTACTAATAATAACATATGTTGTTAATATTTTCTTTACTATAAAAACTTTAATAGTTAAATTTATACTTTTTTTAATAAGAAAATTAAACAGAGCCTAAGAATTTGCATAATACTTTTTGTGGTGTTCTGAGCAACATCCAACAGGGAGCTAGAGTCAACTTCTGCAAGAGCAAATTTTTTTTGAGTGCTACGTTAAAGGAAATGAAGATTCTGGCCTTCTTAACTGACAGTAGAGGAGATGATAGTATTCCTTAAAAAAGAAAAACTAAGTTAAAACATCAAAATTTTGATGTCTCTAAATAACGTTCAGATTAAGAAGAATGAAAAAAAACTTGGTGGTTTATGTGTGTTTCACCACTTTGGTAACTAGCATGATAAGATTGGATGAATCTTCCATGAACGACATCTTGATAGAGAGCTTTAATCTTCCTTATGGTGGTCATGTATTCAACTTCAAACTGGATATCCATATGTTGGATTTCCTTGGCCCAACCAAGACTACTTTATTTCCTTATGAGATTTCAATATCTCCATCGTGTCTTGGATGTCCTCTTCCTTTAATGTAGGTTCATGTAAAATCAAAAGTCATAGAACTATGTAGTAGTAATTATTTTCAGAGTTCTTTATGGTGCATATTCTTAGAGTGACACCAAAAGTCTCTCTCTCATTCGAATATAACAGATCATTATGAGAGTTTTCATCTCTCCTTAAGTGGGATTGTTTAGAATGTGACATGTATGAGCAAAGATGTTGTTTGATGCTTTTGGTAGTCAAACTCGCATGTAACTCATTTTTCCACATCTGGCTTTCCAGATAAGTGGCTATTTTATACTTCATTTCATAGTTTCCACCAAACCAGAAGTTAAACCGACCCAAGAAGTTGGTATTGGTTCCAAAAACATCACAGTTTTTACCAAATAAATTCTGCCAAACAGAGGTAGCAAAGGGGCATTCCATAAAGAGGTGAGTCATGTTTTTCTTCCCACAGTTGCAAGACTTGCACAAATGATCTATGTATAGAAGAATTCTAGAAATATTAGCATTAGTTTGAAGAATTCCATGAGCACATTTCCACAAGAAATTAAAGTTTGATGGATGGAGAGTTGTCCATTTTCCATATCTAATTCCAATCAGTGGTTTGAGTGCCATTTTTATACTTGGTATCCATTTTTTCCTTATAAAGAGACTTGATAAAAAATTCTCCTTTGTCAGTTAGTTTCCAGATAATTTGATCTTCTTCCTTCATATTTATATTGATATTTCTAATAGCCATAATTTCTTCATGGTTGAATCAGGTATCCAACTTTTCACTATCCCGTTCCCTATTGTTAGATGTAATGTGCTTAACCAGAACAAAATCACCAGGAACATTAGTTGGTTTAGTGAGAGAAATGTTAAGGTCAACAATCCAGTTATCCTCCTAAATATTAACCCTGGTGACTATTTCCAATCCTTCATATGCCATGCTCCTGAATATTCTCAATTTCTTCTAAAATATCTTTCAAAATCCAAGAGTCCACCATATTTGGTTTAGTGTTTAAGTTGAAGGTATTTTTTCCTTGATGTATTTAAATGTCATAATGTAGAACAAACGAGAGTTCTTGTCTTGAACCAATCTCCAACCAATTTTTATGATCATAATAGTATTGAACATATACATACTCATGAATCCAAACCCTCTTAATTATTTAGGCTTGCAAATAGACTCCCAGACGTTGGGGTAGTAACCTTTTGGGTCCTCACTGTCATCTCCCCAGAAGAAGTCCCTTTGCATCTTGTTAAGGTCTCGACAGGTTTTCTTAGAAAATTAGAAGCAGTTCATAAGACAGATACTAGAAGTAGAAGTAACAGAACCAATGAGAGTGACTCTGTCAGCAGATGAGAGACTTTAAATTTTTCACAAACAAATCTTGAAGGAATTAGTCTTGCCTCTGTTTGTACAAAAAAAGGAGAAACAAGATATTTATCATCAGTTGGAATCATTTGGACTCCCATGAAGTTATTAATGTTGATCCCCATATTTTCATCAGTATTTTTGCTAAGAAATACTTGTTAAAATTTATTAACTGGCCAAAAGTACCGATGAAGCTGACGAGGTCCACCAAGTTATTGCATTATGTCATGTTAGCTTTACAGAAAACCATTCAATCATCTGTAAAAAGAAGGTGGCTAATAGAGGGTGCTGCCTCTTTGTATATTTTGATACTAGAAATTAGCTGTAGATTATGCATGACTAAGAGTCTTGGTGAGAACCTCCATACATAAGAGGAATAGGTAGGGTGATAGAGGGTCACCTTGCCTCAAACCTCTAGAAGGGTTGAAGAAATATCCAGGAACCCGAGTGAGATGTATAATGTATCATAGAGTACCATTTGTCATTGAACCCTATTTATTGCATAATGACTATGAGAAACTTCGAGTCCACTCTATCAAAGGACTTGGCTATATCAATCTTAATACTCGTAATACCATTTTCATCTTTCTTGCCATCTTTAGTTCTCATGTTGCATATGAATAACCATATTGTCAGAGATTTATCTCCTTGGTACAAAAGAAGATTGGTAATGAGATATTAATTTGTTCAACAAAGGTTTCATCCTCTGCGAAAGAATGTTTGAAATAATTTTATAGGTGGTATTGCAAAGAGAGATAAGTCAATAATGAGTTGGAGAGGTTGGGACATCAATTTTTGATATCATGGATAGAAAGGTAGATTTTATTTATTTGAGCATGAAACAGGATATGAAGAAATTTTACACCATCTTGACAATGTCTTCACTAACAATATCCCAATTGTATTGAAATAAATTTGTAGGGTAACCATTTGGGCCAGGAGCCTTAAACACAATCATACCAAAGAGAACATTCTTAACTTCAAGAGCATCAGGTATAATTTTGAGGTGGATGTTTTCCTGATGAGTGATGGATGTGGGTATGAGGTTTACAATTTCAAAGTTTAGATGGTTGGTTCATCATTAGCCATACCTTTGAAGTGATTGGCGAAAAAATTGGCTATTTCAGACTTGTCAGTAAGCAAGATACCATCCTTGTTTTGAACGGTTTCAATTATTCCTTCTAAATATATTCTTGGTGGTTCTGTAAAAGAAATTGGTATTTATATCTCCCAATTTTATTGTCTGATCCATACTCTTAGTTTTCCATAATTTTTCTTCAGTTTCATACCAATGTTTTACCACCTATCTAGCCACATTAAAAAAATAGTTATGTACAATATTCTGAGAAAGGAAAACACATCAATATTGATTCCAAACTTGGATAAATGTCTCACACAATATTAGTTAGGATCTTAGCCTTGAGTATCATAGGAATAAATATGAACAATAATATATTTGAAATAACTACGTATTCAATGTTTTTTGACATAGAACTTTTTTATTTAGGTTTGCTCACCTTTCGAAATCTTAAAGATATAAAATTTAAAATAGAGATTTCTAAATCCAGAATCCTGTTAGACTTTAGAAACTAAATTCTACTCTAAACAAACTTATATTGTGCTAAAGAAAAGAGCATCTCTAATACAAGTTCAAAGTCCGTATTCACCACTAGATAAATATATTTGGTTTCTCGAAAATTCAATACTAATCTATGGAAAGTCATATTAATGTTAAGTCAAAACTACGAAAGTATGGTAAACTATACTACGTAACTCAATACAATAAGTTGTAGAAATAACCAATATATATCCTTACTTTGACACTAATATTATAAGAATGATCAAGTCATCTAAACAACTAAAGCCATATAAAACAAAATCTTATGTTATGTTTTGAATGAGTACGAATGTAAGAACTTGATAGAAATGGAACAAGTCGAAGTCAATACCTACTAACCTCAATCTGAAGGATGATGTCTTTGTTTTCCTTCAATACATCTTAGCTCTTCAGTGAGTAACTAGAGACTGCCTCAACATTTCTATTTTCTTATGTATAACCTAACGAAGCTTACTTTAGTAAGCAATTCAAGCGATCGAGTTTTGGAACTAAACTTGACAACAAAACTTGTCATACCAACGCTTGGTGGATTAAAATGAGCAGTGATCTAACCATCTACCCCTTTGTTAGTTTTAGTGACAAAACTCTTTACATATAGAAAAGACATGATTTAACATAAATTACAAGAATATAAATAACTCTTATTTCTTCTTCATGCGCTTGATCCAAGGTTCAAAATCTTGTTCACATGCATGTATCCAAAATAAATGCTGCTATTGAAGTTTCCAATAACAATTCTGGTTACTCCCCCTAAAGGTACGCTAGGATGTTTTTCAATTTGAACATAACTGTTATTCTAGTAATACAATACCAATTAAACGATAACACTACCCATAACATGATATGTTTTCATTCAATGCTTTATCTTTTTTCTGCCAGGTATTGACTAAACAATACGTATAGTTCTTTCACCCTCCTAACAATGCTACAAGCGACTTACATATTATTGTAGACAAGATACAACTAAGTAATCGAAACCACCCCATATATTTGTCCCCCTTTTTGTTATAAAAAATGACAAAGGTCCGAAATCACTAAGGCACTTTGAATGAACAATCAATTTCAAAGAACTCAATATATCCTATAAGAAAGAAAAGACAGACCAAGGGTATAACATACCAAAAATTTCAATGAGCCTATTAATATAAAAATTAACTCAATATCTCATCAGGAAAGCGATTAGCTAGAGTAATGTTTCCCTAGATTCGATAAGCCAACTAAGATCAAAATTAACTTAGTTACCTATCAGGAAAAAATAAACCATAGTATTTTTTTTCCTAGATATGATAAGCCTACTACGATCAAGATTGATCGATTACTTATCAAAAATACAATTATCAGAAATAATTCTTCCCTCAATTTTCACAACCACACTCCCCATAAAGATATATCGTTAAACAATTAAACACAAGTTCAAAAAGAACTCTTCCATATGATTGTAATTCTCTATTTCCACTAGAGAATAATACAAAGCAATCTTTATCGAAGAAAGGTTGAAAACACGATTTTAGTATTCACCTGCCACAAAAAAAGACTAAAACTTAAACTACTCATATGTATATTAAAAATCAATTACTTTTTCATAAAATAATTTAGTATAAGTGACTCACATATGAGATTAATCATCACAACTTTCTTATGATGTGGATATAACAAACACAAGGATTTGATTATACATATGATATAATCATATGCCACAAATCATAAGAAAATTAAGCCAACAATGAGACTGAAACTTTAAAGGATAAAAAAATACGAAAGTTTATCTCATAAACCAAAAGTAACACAAGAGATTAATCAAATAAGAACAAGAATTGCAATCACACACTATCAACCATTAATGACATAATTTTTTTATAAAGATATACTTATCATTAAATTTTATTGATAGTAATTGATTTTACATAATAAATGAAAACATCAAAAATTGATTAATTCATTGTAAGCAAGACTTAAAATCTTCTCCAATGATATATTTCCATATAATATTGGATAAAATTAAGAGATGTTCTTTTCCTTTTGGTCAAAGGATAAAGATGATGAAGAATTTACAACGATCGATTCATCTTTCTCTCCACCTTGCATCCACCTGATAGTGTTCTTACTAACAGTTCCTTCTTTTTGTTAGAGCATCGCTCGGTCAAATTCACAAGTTTTGGTACATCAAGGTTGTTGTTAAAATTATATGAACAAAACTATATCTTGATTTACAGTATACTAAGTCAGTCTCGAAATAGGATTAGAGCATAGTAATTGACTATCAAAATTCATCGTAAAACCATTGAAGATTGAAGACTAAAAAACAACGAAGACATATGCGAGAACTTCATCAATAAAGGTATGTGAAAACTGATATCCTATTTACTCATTATTTCTACCATTATATCTTCTGAGAAAATATCGTATGACTTTAATATATGAAGAATTACAACGAAGGAGTTTACAGTTTTGTACTTGATTTAATCTCAAAACATGAATTCAAGCATTGGATTTTCATAGGTTGTCGCTTTTGAGGTCGAGAACAATTTATTTTCAAAAATTTATGTTTTTGAAATATAGGCTTAAAAACATCAAGTTGTAATACTGTTCACGAAATAATTTTTAGTTCGCAAACTATACAAAAACTTGATGAACTCTGAAGTGCACAACAGTTCACGAACTGATTTTTTGGGTTCGTGAACTATGCAATTTCAAGGTTTTAATGGACACTTTGTAAATCTTATCTTGTGTTCATGAACCAGTTTATTGATTCTCAAACTATGCAATTTCAAGATGTTATTGGACACTTTGTAAATATGCTCTTGTATTCACGAACAGATTTATTGGTTCGCCAACTATGCACTTTTGGGTTTATTCCTGGAACCTTTTTCAAAATAGGTCTTGTTCAAGAACTGATCTATGAGTTTGCGAACATGCACTTTTAAATATGTCCCTGAACACTCAAAATATCTCATGTACATGAACTCATTTTCTTAGTTCGTGAACTAGCATGTTTTTGGGTGTTCCTAAGATCCAACCTTGCTTGATGGTTCACGAGCCTTATTGGCTATTTTTCATGGTCTAACTTTGTGCACGAATCTTAAACGACAAATACGTTTGTGCATATTCTTATTTGTAACTCAAGGAAACTTCTCACATGCTTACATGGTTTCTATTATCTATAATCAATCTATATTTAGAAGTTAAGTTTACTTGGGATCAAAGTAATTTGTAAACATGGAAAATAGTTCACAAACTTACTTTGTACTTAAGAAAATAATTTCATAAAGTTTAAGCAACTATCCTAATTCATCGTTATAAATAGAGGACTCTTTGCAACCTAGAAATTCAATTCTTACACACTGTGCCCTTGTTGCGGCTAGAGTCCTCCTATAAAGACTTAGGTTTATTCGTGATAGATAATTAGTTTATGACTTTTGGAGTCTTCTCTAAGTGATTCATGAGGCCCAATTAGACTATCTTTTACCTGATAGATCTTGATATCCGAAATCTTATTTTGATCATCGTAGTTCCTTTATATTCTAAAGGTTCGTCTCTTCTGCTATGTGGCCATTCAAGAACTATTGATTGGGGAATAAAATGATAGAAACTACAAGGATTTTTTTCGTCTCTGACCTTGTAGTTCCATTACGATTTAAGCTTGACTTAAATAGATCTTGTGAGTTAGAATTAATTAGGTATCTCTCTATTTTTTTGAATAGATTAAAACCTAATTGTTGAGAGTTACTCTGATAACTCTTTTTTCTTTGGAATCCCCTCAAAGCAAAGATTTCCATTACCTTGATTGAAACTTATCTAAAGGAAATCAAACAGGTGTCTTGTTGGAGGAAGGGTATCATTAGTATTTACGATGGACTGTGGATCGTCTTCTAAAGAAAGATGGCATTCTGCTAGAAGATTTATAAGGGAAACTTATAAAAAGAATTTGGATTATTATAGGTGCTTAAATATAATTGAAGCATGGTGATTGTGTGGGTATACTTTGTCTCTTTGACATATAGTCCGAAGTCTGACAGTTGGCAAGAGGTGCAATAACTTAAATCAATATGTGTTCAGTCTAGACTATGTCTTGGGGTTTTTCTACAAGATTGTAGTTTCCTCGTTAACAAAATCTTGATATGTTTGCTTTACTTTTATTTCCATATTATAATTCTTTTATATATAAAGTGAAAGCAAATAAGTACGTTAATTAACCTTGAAGAATTCGTTTCTTGAAATATATAACAATCAAGACTTTTTCTTGTTGGAATCACATCTTGAAAGAGTTCATTCTAGGTTATTTTTGGATATTTATTTTGAGATCGTCTAGGAATTTGTCTTATAGGTTCACAAACGAAAAATTTGGTGGTGTACTAGGTACCCATCTCCATTTCAATTCATATTAGAGCATGCAATTTGTGAAGAGTTTAATATAACTACACCTACTCCGCGTCACCCGATTAATTGTCCACGTGTTAGACCCAAAGAGGCTATGTCAGGGGGAGTGTTGATATTAGTCATACATTGTATGGGAAACTAAAGATCCATAATTTCAAAAGCGTTGGGCAACCTTAACCTTGTAAGTCGGTTTTCGAGGTTAATTTGTCCCTTGGACTTCAGTACGATATCAGATCTTGATTGTGACTTACAACTCTTAAGTGAATTTCTTTCAACCACTTATGGCGACCTAAGCAACATTCACACCAACACAACTTGATTATATTGTAAACTGCATCCTTCCCAAGAATGCCCTAGTCTCAAGAGTGGTGAGGAAAGCATAAAAATTAGGGCACATATACCGTTAGATAATATGTTGAATATCTAATGAAATGATAATTGGTAAAAACATGTTGTGATTCTCTAAAGGTATGTATGTTAACTTAATCAAGTTTGATGATTCTATTATTATATATATACATGCTTGATATCTTGATATTTCATTACCAAAATCAGTTTCTTTTTATTTTTCCATTGTAATGCTTCATTGTGTGATTTGCTGGGAATCCTAGTATCATCTTGATTAATTTTTTATACACTTACTTGACGTGAAATGCCCAATGTTTTTGAAGAAAATAGTTCACGTCTCTTATCTATCTTGATCCATTGCTCCATAGAGATGAATCCATGCAAAGAGGTTACGTGACCTAGTTGTGACAATGGTTATGACTATAAAGCTCCAAAGTGGTTGTCATAATTGTCTTCTACGCACATATAAAAGTATTAATAAAGAAAAATCCTCTTAAAGTGCTCCCACATCTCTAATAGTGAGTACAAAATGTAATGACTCGATGTGGGTATTACCACTTCTTTTACTACTTGTAGAATTTCGCTGCCTCTAACTCCTAAGGTAAGAGTCGAGAACATGATCCATGCAAAATTTTTACTTGTTTAAGATAAGAAAGATAGGTGCTTAGATGAACCTATCTATTCATAATGTTGATATTAAACTTAGGTTACAATATCTAGGTAGAACTCTCAATACATAATGAGCATACAAATATTTTGGGGAACATTGTATATCTTAGTTCAGAATGCGCACTTTTCACCTATCTATTCATCTCTAATATCCTCATGAGATTAAAGTAATAATAGATCAAAGGTCGAGTACTTATAATAACATAGTCTGAAATTCATATTGTGAAGATTGTTAAATCTCTTGAATATGAATAAGGAACAAAATTTTGGGTATTCTACAGACAAACTCATGATTGGCTAATGATCCATGAACTATGTGTACCATTCATGTTTTTTTAACTTGATTTTTGTTTAAGCTCTTAAAAGTATTGGTAATAAAAGGTTATTCCTTCCTTTTATGAGTAAATTAATCTTATAATGCGAGCTTCTATGTTAGTGAACATGATCGCAATACTTGATTTTTATGATTATATTATGTATTGTTTGATTACCATGAGATAGTTCTAAATTACCATTTCTTTTGGTACTTGATTAGAAACATGATCTCATGAAAAACTTTTGATGATTGATTCTTAGCTCATATCCCCTTGTGAGATTGCTAAAAATTAAAAAAAAAAAAAATTCTTTGGAAAGGTTGATGCTCTCTTTGAGAATGACATCAAATGGGGAGGAGTTCTATTTTGAACTTGTGTTTAATTGTTATATCTTTGTTGGGAGTATGGTTGTGAAATTTTAGTAGAGAATTGTAGCTATAAAATCTCTCATTGGTGAAGATGCTAAGTTGTGAAACTTAGTGGAATCATCTTAAAAAGATGGTATGTTATCTTTAGCCTTGATAATCTCTTAGGCGTAGTTCATTATGATCCCTATTATCAATACCTTTGTAAATTTATGACAACAAAGAATAGAATTATTTAGTGATCATCTACTAAGACATATAGATTTTCGGAGCAATATCTGAGGGAGTGAATTACTTGTACGTGTAAGCGTCAAATTTGGCAAAAAGAGACAAGTAAAAACTAAGGAGGATAACATTTCACCGTAGTATTACTTTGAATTTTTGTACAATGGACTTTAAAGTAGGTAAAAATACTACACACTGCATAATAACTTGAATAAATTGATTATTCATTTTAAATACTAAAATTAGAGTATTCTCATAAGTTGTTATTAGGCTACAGATCTTAATCTAACAACAAGACGCTGAACAAATAAAACATTTGTGAGAACCTCATCAACAAAGGTATGTGAAGACCGAATATCCTATCTACTCATTATTTCTACCATTTTATCTTCTGAAACAATACGTATGGCTTTAGTATATGATGGATTACAAAGAAGAAGTTTGGATTTCAAGATTCTAATTGATTTAATCTCGAAACTTGAATTCAAACATTGGATGTTCATAGGTTATCGCGTTTGAGGTTGAGCACAATTCATTGTTCAAAAACTATGTCTACGAAATAGAATCCTAAAAACATCAAGTTGTAATATTGTTCATGAACTGATTTTTAGTTCGCAAACTGTACAAAAACATGATATTCATGAACTCCAAAGTGCACAAGAGTCAACGAACTGATTTTATCGGTTCGCGAACTATGCAATTTCAAGGTTTTACTGGCCGATTTGTAAATTTGCTCTTATGTTCACGAACTGATTTTATTGGTTAGCGATGAACCAGAGTAATGCTTCCCTAGATTTGATAAACCAACTAAGATCAAAATTTATTTAGTTACCAATCAGGAAAAAAATACACCAAAGTAGTTCTTTCATAAATATGATAAGCCTACTATAATCAAGATTGATCTTATCAGGAATGAAATTATCAGAAATAGTTCTTCCTTCAATTTCCACAACCACACTCCCATCAAAGATATATCATTAAATAATTAAACACAAGTTTCAAAAGAACTCTCCCCTATGATTGGCATCTCTATTGGCTCTAGAGAATAATATAAAGCAATTTTTAACAAAGAAAGGTTAAAAACATGATTTTAGTATTCACCTACCAAGAAGAAAGACTAAAACTTAAACTACTCATATATATATTAAAAATCAATTACTTTATCATAAAAGAATTTGGTCTAAGTGACTCACATATGAGATTAATCATCACAACTTTTTTATGATCTAGATATAACAATCAGAAGGATTTGATTCTAAATATAATATAATCATCACAAATCATAAGAAAATTAAGCCAACAATGAGACCGAAACTTGAAAGGACAAAAAAATACGAAAATTTATCTCATAAACCAAAAGTAACACAAGAGATTAATCAAATAAGAACAAGAATTGCAATCACACACTATCAACCATTAATGACACAATTTTTTTATTAATAAATAATTATCATTAAATTTTATTGATAGTTAATTGATATTACATAATAATTGAAATATATCAAAAACTGATTAATTTATTTTAAGCAAGACTTAAAATCTTCTCTGTTGATATATTGCCAGATAATCTTGGATAAACTTCAATATTGGAACACCTTCACCTTCCCATAATTTAATAGACATTTCAATTAGTTCATGGGTTGGCACAACATATGATCTGGTGTTTAACATAATTCAATTTCCTACCAAGACGATTTATCAAACTCCAGAGATGTTCTTTTTCTTTTTGGTCATAGGATAAAGATGATGAAGAACCTACAACGATCGATCATCTTTTTCTACACCTAGCATCTACCTAAGTAGTGGTCTTACTAATAGTTCCTTGTTTTTATTAGAGCATCGCTTGGTCAAATTCACAAGTTTTGGTACATCAAGATTGTTATCAAAATTAGATGAACAAAAATATATCTTGATTATAGTATACTAAAGTTAGTCTTGAAATAAGATTATAGCATGGTAGTGACTATCAGAATTCACCGAAAAAAACCCTTGAAGATTGAAGACAGGAGAACAACGAAGACATCTGCAAGAACTTCATCAACAAAGGTATGTGTAGACTGATTATCTTATTTACTCATTATTTCTACCATTCTATCTTATGAGACAATGTTATGCGACTTTAGTGTATGATGAATTACAAAGAAGGAGTTTACAGTTCAAGCTTGTACTTGATTTTATCTCAGAACATGAATTTAAGCATTGGATTTCATAGGTTGTTGCTTTTGAGGTCGAGAACAATTTATTTTCAAAAATTTATGTTTGCGAAATGTAGGACTAAAAACATCAAGTTGTAATATTGTTCACGAACTTATTTTTAGTTAGCAAACTATACAAAAACTTGATGAACTCCAAAGTGCACAACAGTTCACGAACTGATTTATTATTTCGTGAACTATGCAATTTCAAGGTGTTACTGGAAATTTTGTCAATTTTCTCTTGTGTTCACAAACTGATTTTATTGTTTAGCGAAGAATGAAGTTTCAAGTTATTACTGTAAATTTTGTAAATTTTCTCTTGTGTTTCGAACTGATTTATTGGTTCAAAATCAATGCACCTTTGGGTAACTTCCTGGAACCTTTTATCAAAATAGCTCTTGTTCAACAACCGGTTTATGAGTTCGCAAACTAGGTACTTTATAATATGTTCCTGGACACTCGAAACATCTCATGTAGACGAATTGATCTTAGTTAGCGAACTAGCATGTTTTTGGATGCTCCTGGACTCCATCCTTATAGCTATTTTCATGGGATAACTTTTTTCATGGTTATTAAGCGACAAATACGTTTGTGCATATTTTTCTTTGTAACTCAAGACAAACTTCTAACATGCTTACATAGTTTCTATTATTTGGAATCAATCTACGTTGAAAAGTTAAGTTTGCTTGGGACAAAGTAATTCATAAATATAAAAACTAGCTAGTTCACAAACTTGTTTTATCCTCAAGAAAACAATTGCTTGAACTTTAAAAAATCTAGCATAATTCATCATTATAAATAGAGGACTCTCTACAACCTAGAAATTAATCCTTACACAATGTGTCTTAGTTGCGGCTAGAGTCGTCCTCTAAAAACCAAGGTTTCTTCGTGATAAATAATTAGGTCACGACTTTTGAAGTCTTCACTAAGGGATTCGTGAAGCCCGGTCAGACTATCTTTTACCTGATAGATCTTGATATCCGAAATCTTAATTTGATCATCGTAGTTCTTATATATTCTAAAGGTTCGTATTATGCTATACGGGCATTCAAGAACTATTGATTGAGGAATAAGATTTATAGAAACCCCAATTGATTATGCTCTACTTAGACAGATCTTGTATGGTATAATCAATTAGGTATCACTATAAAATTTTGAAGTAATTAAATCCTAATTGTTGAGAATTACTTTGATAACTTTTTTTTATTTGGAGTTCCTTCAAAGCAAAGACTTTCCTACACCCTGATTGAAAAATATCTGAAGGAAATCAAATAGATTTCATGTGGGAGGAAGGGCAGCACTATTCTTCACGAAGGATTATGAAACGTCTTCTATAGAGAATTGGAAATCTGCTAGAAGATTTACCGGGGGAACTTCTAAAAAGTATTGGGATTTTGCTAAGATTTTTATAGGTGCTTGAATACAACGGAAGCAGAGTGATTTTGTGGGTATACTTTGTCTCTATTGCATCTAGTCGAAAGTTAGACAGTAGGCAAGAGTGTAACAACTTAGCTCAGTGCATTTTCAGTCTCAACTATGTCCCAGATTTTTTCTACAATATTGCAGTTTCCTCGTTAAAAAAATCTTGGTGTATTTTCTTTACTTTTATTTCCGCATTATAAATTCTTTCATAAATAAAGTAAAAGCAAATAAGTACATTATTCAACCTTGAATAATTCGGTTCTTGAGAGATAAAATAATCAAGAACTGCTCATATTGAAATTTATATCTTGAAATAGATCATTTTTGGTTGTCCTTAGATATTGATTTTTGAGATCTTTCAAGGAATATGTCTTATAGGTTCACCAACCAAAAAAATGATAGTGTTCTATGTACCATTTCCTTTTAACTTTTACCATATCACCAAACAAATCCACACCCATTCGTTCACATATTTTGGTGACCAGACAAAGAAAACCAAGGTTTCTCTTATCATTAGCAATCTTGTCATTTCATTGATAATTATTCCACAAAGATAAATTTATTTATCTCGTTCGAAGAGAAAGTATACAAGTTCAGCAAATCGTTGTTCCAATGAGACTTATCTCTTGTGCTGAGAAGACTGTAGTAGTAGCTTTATTTCCAAACACTCTTAACTCAAATGTCAAATCCTTTGTTCATAGACGATTGTTTTCCCATTCAATATATTTCGGATGAGACGTTTCGAAATAATAACATGGTCAATTTCGTTACTTTAATCCGATGATTGCATTCTGAACCATATTCCATATTATTTGAGATTACGTCATGATTGATATGTATGATCCTGTAACCAACCAGAGTCTTGAAAAAGAGCTTTGTGTAATTAATGCAATGAATATTAGCATAAAACACTCTTATAACATTGGGTGAGTATATAAATCTGTTTTAAACAGCTTTCCCCATTCTCTTTCTTGAACAAAATCCACACATTTTGCATCACCTTATAGTCAATTTTTTTTTTTTTGTAATAAAACTCATAGTTTTATACAACTGATATTTTTTGTAAACATGATAATCCATGAAACCGGTATTTTCATGTTTATCTTCAATCATGTTAGGAAAAAAACCTTTTTAAAATTGACACACAATTCTTCTTACAAGGTAGATGACTCATGGAGATTAATAATTCATCTACAAATTCATCCTAAAACTTTTTCTCCATCCTCTATTTCCTTTTTCCCATTACTGCAGAAGGATAAGAGAATGCTTACTGAAGATGTCTTGAGAGGAAAGCACATATGTTTCACGATCTATGAAATAGAATCAGAACAAACCAATTAGGTTTTCTCAGTTTCGACTAGGGCTATCAAAACTTGTTTGTGAAACCAATTTTTTTATGTTTTCTTTATAGAAAGGAAACTCATGCCCAAAGTCGGAAATAAATTAAATTTGGAAATCGGTACCAAGATAGAAACTGTTTTTAGAAATGAAAGGTGTACCTTGTACCAAAATGGATCGGGCTTTTCGAGTCGGTTCATGATCTTTATTCAATTGAACATTTTGCTCTTTTGACCACTATCCATAATGAACTCATGAACACCACTTGGGGATTTATATCATAAGAGAAATATTTCCCTTCCAGTATTTAAGAAAAATGTTACAACCAATGTTTATACACTTAATATGGCAACCTAAAGCTGTAAAACGTGCCGACACAGCACAACACATCCCATGAAGTCACGTGCTTAGCGTGTTATGTGTCATGTTGTGTTATGCAAGAGATTTAGGCATGATGTGCTATATCGTGCTAGATGACGTGATGTGTCAGAAAAATAACCATGTTGTGCCGTGTTGTGCAGTGCCAGCTCGCTTATTTTATGTTTCCAAATGAATATATTTTACAGAGATATTACACATATTATTGTAGAAATAAGTAAACATAACGAATATAAAATGTCAAATATGTGCTAGAATAAAGACTCTTTAGTGAAATATGATGTATTGTACCGTTTCATGTAGTGTTTTATGTATGTTATCACATTCTTTCTTAACGTGTTGTGATATGCCGTCTGTTGTGCTTATCCGTGCCGCTTGATGTGTCATGCCAATATTCCTATTAGTCTGGCACAACACAACACATTAAGCTAACATGTTGTGCCGTGTCGTGCCAGATCATGTGCCGTGATTTGAGTTTATGATAAATCACAACAAATTATCGATCTATAAGCTTTACGTTCATCAAAGATAAATTACTTATTTGTCCCAAATAATCAAGCATATAATCACATCAAGATCAGAAACAAAAAAGAACTTTAAATCTTCAAAGTCTTCAATCTTCTTAATCTTCAATAATAACAACATGCACTTGATTCCACTAATGATTTGTCTCAAAAACGGAGTTTGTTAACGTTGGAAAATTAATAGATTTGGAATCAATCGAATTTGCTATATCAAATATTCGAAATTGGTTTTCTTGTAAGTCCATCTATAGTCGATGCCATTGTAAACTTTGTTAATCTCCACCAACATTTTGGAAATTGGTATTTTTTTTTTCACTTTTAGCAATAATATTCAATAAAAATATTATAAATCTAAAAAGTAAAGTGACAATGCAGATGATAATTTAGATTAAGAAAATTGAAATATCGAAAAGAATATCACAATTCAAAAAGTTTTGATTCGTTATCAGGCCTGAAGTACCATCATAATTTCCTGGAGATAAATCATGTGTTCCAGTTTCTTCTTCCTCATCCCCGTACATTTCAATCCCTTCCATGTACTCATGGTTAGAAGTTATATTGTCATTGCCACCTAATTCAAATTCCAGATCAAGTCGAAGAATACAATATATATTTGTCCACATTCATAGGAGTGTATTTATGTTTCTGCTTTACGAATATGAAATTTTCTGGGCATTTCTAATAATATCAAGTTGATTCCTATTTTGGCTTTTCTCAATTCCGGAGTTTTATCCCCTACTAGGGAAGGACCGGAGAAACTTTCTATTTATGAATCGGGCATAGAACCAATGGGCGAATTATGTGGTTAGCAAGGACATGGATTCTAAAAGCAGAACTATTGAGATTTTGATTACTGTCATGGTTTTTGATCTTTTGCTATGTCTCATATCTTCATTTATCCTTGTTTCTTTATCATTCATTTATATGGTTTCCTTATCAGTTACAATTTCAAGAATAAAGATTTCTCCTTAAATGGTCTCTTTGTCTAAAACTGCATCTTACTCCTTACAGTATTACAAATAATCTTCATCGGACATGACTTTCAACCTCATCTCAGCACAACACTTCCACAAATATCTTCATTATGATCTAAAATGAAGCATTGGTCACACATACTATATGATTGCTTTTCCCAATGGTACCTGACCCAAACTGCAGTCCCAGCAGAAGTATCCACCATTCACCCCTCTTAAGTGGTGAAGATAACTCCATTTTAACTCTAGAAGAGGTCATGTTAGTCTCTCTTGGTCTACAATTTTTAGGTTATATACTTATTTTCCTTCCAAGATATTTTATTGCTTTATTAATAATATCTTCAAAATGGTGCTCAAGATGAAGATTCTTCTCGTTACCCTTATCTCATTCTTCTTATATTTCTTCCAAAGGATATTAATCTCCTACTTCAGTTCAGAGGTTTTAACAATTTCAAGAGACATAATCTTTCCTATGAGACTGGTAGACCATTCATCAACTACAGTATTATAGCTTTAGTAGAACCAACAATTTTCCTGATATGCCTTAGAGGCATACATCTTATACTAGTTTGTTGCCTTTGTCTAGTGATTCCAGATACTTGATTTATAGAATTGGAGGCCATTACTAAAAGCACTCTTGATTTAGGAAGCGGGGGTTAATGATGGGTTTCAAGGGTGATTTCATCTTGTCTCTTATGATGTTGTACTTAAATGGGATTTTACCAAAATTAGTTGGATAAGATATATTTTGTTTCCTTGAAATTGGTAAATTGGTTTCACATAAAGGGAAAGAATCTGATTTGTAATTGAATTTTTCAGGGTCAAAAGAGATGATTCAGGATTAAAAGGTGGACTATGAAAAATAGAGTCTTTGATGGGGGGGGGGGGGGGGGGATTTGATTTTGAATTTTTTGGTTTCTAAAAATATAGCAAAGATAAGTCGAATGAAAAAAAATACTTCTTTATACACAGAAAAATAATCATGGCAATGACAATATAACTTCGACACCATTATGGAGTTGATGGGGTGTACAACTGCAAAATGAGGCAATACTACCCACAGGTTTAGAAACAAACTTCTAACAAAGGTCCAAATCTGGATGCCCTCCATACTGATCAAGATGTACCTGCAAGGAATAAATTTAAACTTCCATAAGGAGATAAATAAAGCAAAAATTATCTACGGTTCAATGAGACAAATGATCAAACATATGAAATAAAGATATAAAACATCAACAAAATTGGGATAATTTAAAACAATAGTAAATCAGAGTGATACTAATGATTAAAACAAACTACCAGAATCAAAGATGTTATTGGTAAGAATTTTTCATACTGTTAAGATTAAAAATAAAACATTGAACATTAAAAAATCGAAAAGAAAGGATAATCAGTAATTTTAAAGAATTAAAAAACTTGAATATAAAATAACTATGTCAGGAAATACTGAACGGGTATTTAAATCAAATATAATATTATTCATATTCATTCCTTTGATACTCAAGGATAGAACCTAATTAACATTGAAAATAACTTTATTTACCTTAATTGGAATCAAAAATAGATAAAATATCATTTTCAAGAAGATGGCACATTACTAGTTTTCTAATTTAGCAGAGTACATGAATTTGCACTAGTTATTATTAGTTGTTATACTAGTTGGATTTCTCATATATTAGTTAGAATATATTCTAAGATTTTTATTACAACATTGTTTGTTAATATAATCAAAAGAATATCAAGAATATCTCAATATCGGAAATAATACTTATTATATATCTTTTAGAATTTTCGATATTGGTATTCTTGTTTTCCAAATAAGCCTTGGTCATAAAACTATAAATAATGGAGCTTATATTCTTATGAAATCATCTCATAACACACCTGAGTCGCGTAGATAGTTAATTCAACAAAGTTACGAGTAATTCTGGTTCGTTTCGAACAAAAGTACTATGAACTAGTTTAAAGTCTTCTTGGGATCAAGAAGCTCTAGCAGTACCGTTGGTGGGAAATTATGAATCACACTTTAGTTATCCTATTTTATTACTTGTTGTTGAACTAACATCATAGGTATCTTCTAGATAAGTTCTTGTTTATTATATGGTCATTCTCTTATGATATAAGGACACTCAAGACTTTGAAGATTTGACTATAACAAATTTGAGTTATTTTGAATCTGTTGATAAAACTATTGGTTTGCTAATGTTAACAAACTCACTTCTGCGAGACAATTCATTAGTGGAATCAAGTGAAGGTTGTTATATTGAAGATTAAAAATATTGATGACTTTGAAGACTTGAAGTCATTTTGTGTTTCTGGTCTTGACGTGATTATCTGCTTGACTTGATTGTCTGGGACAAACAAGTAGTTTCTCTTTGATCAACGTAAAGCTTGTAGGCGACAGGCTATATGTGATTTTTCATATACGTAAGTATTGTAATTGAGTGAATTACTTTTTACTGATTATTATTCAAGGAGTTTTTTTACCAATTAGTGGATTATTTTTCATAAATATTGATTGATTTTACCAAGGATTTTTGTTAGAGAGAATGCTTGGTTGAACCCACATACCTTGGTAGAATTTATCACATTCTCCGTTATCTAAAATCCTCCACTACTTCACGAATTCCACTTCATACGAGGTCATGGTGTCTAGCTATTACTGTAAATTGTCATTCAACCAATTCACAAGAGTAAGAGATATAGACAGACATAACTTACGTGCAAGTCAAAAAACCTGATTCATGAAATCCCTCTCTCGGTCATATTGAGAGAACCCTTTGCATACAGTAATAGACATCAATTACACGAAAAATATTCTTACACTCTGATTTCAAAATTTTGTCTTCTTTCCCTCCTAAGACCAACCCATCCTCATCCTCATCCTTTGCGATTGAAACCAAAAAGAAACTGTCGTTTCTGGGTTTTGGAGAGTCTTGTACGACTTGATATCTCGAATCTAAGTGCTTTTACAGTATATTTTTTTCACCCTAAAACAATATCTACCTGCTGACTTTTGATCACTCTGTGACGTGTGATGCACATACTCTTCTTGTTGTGTTTGAGCGAAAGTTGGCTACTTTCTATTATCAAATGAGACTGACTTAGCGACTCATCTTCACAATGCTTGTGATGTTGTTTTATCTTCACTATAAAAAGTACTTGAAGTGTCTGAGTTTCTGATATTTGGTGACACTTTTTTATTATTTAATTTATTTTCTTGTCTTTATACTAAGAATGCAATTGAATTAGCTATTTCATGGATTAAAGTTTAGGAATCAAACCCTAAAACTAAGGAATAAGAAATTTAACGATTTCTTTTTACTTCTCGATTCTTTGAATTGAATATTTTAATATCAGATTTGTAACACCAATGTAAAATTTGGATAAAGATTCCAAGAACTCCATTTTTTAGGGATTCTTTTATACTGATTCCTTGCATGATTAATCCAATTCATATACTTGTTTTTTTGGGTGAAAATCAATGTACTGTAAAAGTACTTTTTCGGTTTGAGATATCAAAATCATAAAAGACGAGCCTAAACAAAGAAATGGTCGTTCTCGTCTTGTTTCGGTCACAAATATGAAGGTGATGGGTTGATCTTAAAGGAGGGAAGCAGAAAAGGTTGAGAAATCACTTTTTTGAAGAGTTTTGCAGTGTGGAGTTGTCGAAATACGATTTGAAGTCTAGACTTGTTAATGGAAGTCTGATTATGATTGGAATCATCTTCCTTTTTGATATATGAAGTCATCTATTTATAGTTGTAGTGAACAGACATTGATTCCTCGTAAGTAGTGGAAAGTTGTGCAGAAGTGGAGAAATGAATGTCGTGGAGGTAGTGGTGAATTTATTTCCTCCATGTCAGGGGAGACCATATGACCACTACTCCCTTATTCTCTTAGCTTCTCTTAAACGTCCCACTACTTGTGACCTTATCATCATGGATGTTTGCCACACCGCCTATTATTGTAAACTTCCAGACTAATATCCCAATGAGAATCCTTCATGTGACATATTTGATATCTCGTAGATAAATAGTAAAGTCATGGACTACCACTATTTTGGTTAAAGCAAGAAGATAACCTGTTAAATTAGTGAGGTAAGTTGCTAAGTTCACTAACTGGTTAAGTAGACTGATCACAGTCATGTCTAATGAAAATATTAAGTCCATTAGTAGACTGTATTGATATAATTGGAGTGTTGAGCTCTGATGATGTCTTATACATGATATGAGCGTTGAGGTCTGATGAATATCATGTGAGCGATGAACTTTAAGTAGTAAGTTGTGATCTATGAAATGATGAGCTCTAGTGATGCCAGACGCGTGCAGTTGAGTAGATGGGTACTCAGTGATAATGAATTACCATTGTTGGTATTTTTGAGTAATCTCAGCTGAGAGATTCGTTTTTCGAATATATGTGGCTCAACGCATCAATGAGGTAACTTAGACATTGAGAGATGCGCATATGAACAAGATGAAGTAATTGATATTGCACCAAGGAAAGAGGCTGGTTATGGAAATGGACAACACCGTATTATAATGGGATTAGCGCTGGAAAAGGATAGCTTCTTGAGATAATGGGATGGGATGGCATTGGCAAAGTCTAACGTTGTGGATATAGTAGGCTGGCATTGGCAAAGATCAGCACCGTGGATAATATGCTTAGCAAGCGTCGCGAGATAGAAAGCTGGCGCCGACAATAAGACGGCGCCATGGAGGAAATGAGCTAGCGTTGGCTTATTCCATCACTGTGAATACTAGATGGTTCTAGCAATGAAAGAGAGTGTGTGGATCCGGCATTAAAGCCAGCTCCGTGGGTTGTTCACTATGGTGCTTTCCTATAGCAAGCCTCTCTTGGTAGGTTGGGACGACAACCCAACTCTTAGTGTGAATTATCCTTGTGAGTCTCGACATACTACGTGTGTACCTTATGAGACAAAACGTAAAAATATTAGCTTCCGAATTAGAGATAAATTCATAGATTTCTGATGGAAATAGCCATGCATATGCTCATAGATACGTAGTCAGTAAATGAATTTCAAGTATTGAAGTTTCAACTAGATACTATGAATACAGTAGTGTTGGTGGTGGCTTTTTGACCATGAAAAAACTTGTAAATTCTCCTCTGAACCCGTATCAGAAACACATAGTCTATGCTTATAGGCTCTATGAACGACCATGGGAGTTTTGTACTGATCCATATATCATGTTTATGAATATGTATGTGCAAGGGATTCACCCAGCTTAACTCTCAGTATTCTGTATATATTTTTATATATTTACTAAGTATCTCAGTATTTACATTGTTCTGACCTCTGTATCAAATCTACATTGACTAGACAACTCCTAATTTAATATCTACTTGTTTGGAACAATATTGTGTGTATCGAGTCGCAGAACTTCCACAACTGAATTGCTTGAACCATAAATGCTTAAGTACTTATTTGAACAGTAACAAACACTACTTACATATTATACTTACTTGAAGTCCTATTACTAAGCATATTTGTATATACTCTCATCCGACCCATATGAATTCATAATAATGTCACTGGTAAATATTTTACACAAACACTATGCTAGTAACTCTGCTACAGGCGACTTAGTTATAAATATTTATTCCCCGAATAAATTATTGAATTTATTATGTCTACTCTCAGTCGAGTTACATGAATTTATCATAATATCTTCCTTACATTGGAATTTAATGTCTACGTGATCATCTCTCAACAGAGAAATAAATAAATGCAATTGTGCAAAGAATAGAAAAAGTGCATGATGGCAATGGCAATCCCATGGCTAGCCCAGCACTATCTTATCACGTTTGCGCTTTTTGATGGCGTTGGCATCACTTCTCACGCTAGCGCCCTTGATGGCGCTAGCCTATGCTTCAATGCTAACTCCCTTGCTGGTGCTAGCCTATGCTTGAATGCTAGCGTCGTTTCTAGCGTATGCTTCAATACTAGCGCTAGCCTATGCTTTCAACACCATCCTTTTTGGTGCAATACCAAATTCCCCATCTTACTCATGTGTGCATCTCTCGATGATTGAGTTACCTCCTTGATACCTTGAGTCATAGATATTCGACAAACGAATCTCTCAGCTAAGATTACTTAAAAAATACCAACAATGATAATTTATTATTACTGAGTATCCAGCTTACACAAGGTCCGCGGCTAGCATCACTAGAGATCATCACTTCATCGTTCAAAACTCACTACTTAAAGATCATCGCTCAGAGCTCATCGCACACATATTATTCATCATAGCTCAACATGCATGTAATGTCTATGTCATCAACAGAGCTCAACACTCAAATCATATCAATACAATCTACTACTAGACTTACTATTTTCACTAGACTTGATACTGATCAATTTACTTACCTACTTAGTGAATTTATGAACTTGCCTAACTAATTTGACATGTTATTGTCCTGACTTAATCAAAATAGAAGCAGTACATGAATTCACAATTTTTCTACAAGATATCAAATATGTCACATGGGGGGATTCTCATTGGGGTATTGTTCTGGCGATTTACAGAAACATGTGATGTGAAAACACATCCATGACGAGAAGGTAACAAATAGTGGGACGGTTAAGAACAGTTAAGAGAATGAGGGAGTAGTGGCCATACAATCTTCCATGACATAGCGGACATGAATTCGCCGCTACCTCAACGACCATCACTTCTGTACTTCTTTACAACCACCACAGCTTACGAGAAACCAGTGTGTTCACTACAACTATAAATAGATAACTTCATCAATCAAAAAGACAGATCATTCAGATCATAATCATACTTCCACCAGCAAGTCAAGCCTTCACATTATAGTTCAACAACTTCACGCTGTAAATTTCATTACACATTGATTTCCCAAACTTTTCTGCTTCCCTCCCCTAAAATTAACCCATCATCTCCACCTTTGTGACCGAAGCAAGACGTGACTGGCCATTTCTTGGTTTATGCTCATCTAGTATGATTTTGATTTCCAACTAAAGAAAGTACCTTTTACAGTTGTAGATGGTGGGTTTTTGTTAAAGGTAATGTAATAAAATTATGTCTCAGACCCGGGTCTGAAAAATATTAAACCTCAAAATTCTGCAGAGAATGTTAACATGGGTACTCAAACTCATTTCTCTTTGTATGTAATACTGAGCTTGTCAAAATACTACACACACGATCAGAGTTACTGAATGAATCAACATTCACCAGTGTACAAAATCATCAGAACAACACTGGTGCTTACTACATTTCCCATATTTTCTATAATTTTTACACTACAAACATCAAGCTCATAGATGGATTGCCCACTAGTATAGAGCAATTTGAGTATCATTTGGTGATATATTCCGCAGGCGAATTCCCAAAATCACCTTATGTCAACATTCATTCTCAACTGAATAATGTTGAATTACTTAAAATACTTATACAGCTTTGTATAAACAAATGTCAAGCTCCTTGATGGATTATCTGCTAGTATATAGCAAATTGAATATTATTTGGTGCTATATTCCACTGCTGAATTCCTAAAAATTTCCCTATGTCGATAATTCACGCTCAACTGAGCAATATTTTCCCACTAAAAATACCTATATAGCTTTATATAGAAGATTACATATGGATCTATTCGATTAAAGTACCACAACTGTGCTTATCAAAGCTAAAATTATGCCCAACATAATTTCATAGCTTCTACTAGCTAAACCCAGCCTTAGTCACATTAGTATTTGCTTAAAGAGACAACTAATGCGAATAGGTGAAAAAAAAATTCAATTTAGAGTTTTCAAAACGCTTAAAAAGAAGTTCGCAACACTTATAAGTGTTTCAAACGATCAAAGAACATTTTTGAACCCTAATTTGAAAAGGAGACGCTAGACTTAAAGCGTTACAAAAGGTTATATCACAATACTTGTGTGTCTTAGTATAACCATAACACATATGCGTCTTAGTATCAAAGACTAAGCATGTGCGTCCTTGTCTCAAAAGACAAAACCAAAACATCTTAGCTCCAAGAAAAGAATAATGCTTTTTAGTCTTGCTACAAACCATGTGCGTCCTTGTTCAATAACCAAGCTAAGGTGTAATACCCGCATTTTTATCATGACGCTTACTCAAGGACGCGTCATGGCATGGGATGAAGCTTCATCCTAAGCTTATAAAGCTTACTCGGGGATGCATCAGGGTGTGGATGCATCGTCCTTGCGTTATAGTGCTAAGGCACTACTATGCGTGATGCTTACTCAAGGAAGCATCACAAGACCAAATGACCCTTACTCGAGAAAGGCATAATTGGACTTGACGTTTACTCAAGAGCGCATTATAGCTAAGGCACTATTATGCCGTGACTTACTCGAGGAAACTTCAATGTCCAATTTCGCTTACCAGAGGACGCATTATAGTGCTAAGGAACTATTATGCCATGATGCATACTCAAGAATACATCATTAGAAAGTGCAGTAGATAAAAGCCATTTACCCTCCTTTTATATACTTATGAAAAAACTGGTAAGACATATATAGGGAGGAGGTGTTGGTTACAAGTTGATGCTTACTCGAGGAAGCATCACATTGACCCTATGAAGTGTACCCGAGGATGCGTACTTGAGGAAGCTTCACTGATCCGTGATGCATACCCGAGAATGCATCACAAGAAAGTGCAGTCGATGGATGTCCCTTACCCTTCTTTTCCAAACATATAGAAATGCGATTAAGATAAATATAAGGAGGGAGCTTTGGTTGAATGTGCATGAGCGGTAATGCACATATATGCGATGTGGCCTATACGTTGGTGCATACTTGATGCGTAAGTATCAATATGCTTGTAGCTTAGCCGATGGAGCATGAATGATGAAGCACCATTCATTCGTGTTGCGTACTCGTGAATGCATACTTGTACATACCTTGCGAAAGTCCCTTGGTATATGGACTAGAATTTGCTTGGCCTTTGGCCTTACAATGGAAGTTGGAATCGATGTTTCCTTTTCCTTAATAGGCTTAAGATGTTTGTCCCTCTACGGTTGAACTACGACCATGCTTGATCCTTCAAGGTACCAGTTGGGTATGTAGGCAGCCGCAATGCAATGAATTGAGGTGCAACACCTTGTCGCTCATATCATCTAGTTTAAAGGTGATTGCGGCATTATGGTAACTCATATCATGTGGCTCGGCAATGCCAAGTCAAGAGATGATTGTTGCCACACTCGATGAGGTAGTGCAATTCCTTTTAATGGATTTTTCATGCTTCCTATCAACCTTTAGGGCATGGAATGACATGTGTCTGGATGTTACACCCTTGGAAAGAGCAAGATCAGTGCAGGCTCCAACGCATGGTCGAAGCAGAGTTAAGGAATTGGAAATTAGGCTTGAAATAGCCTATACGCTAGTCCAAGGCATGACTTAGGCTTGAACGATGCTTGTATAAAAGTGATGCATGCCAAAGGCATCATCATTGGTTTTTAAGGCCTTGCACCTTTAGCAGAAAAAATGGTGAGTTGGAGCAGTATGGAAACTACGTTTCGAGTATCATGCTTATAAAACATGCCTGGGAAGGAAAATCGACCTTCATTTTCTTATCAAGAATTGAAGATTTAAGGCCCGAAAACTTTCATTTCAAGTGGTGCAACGGGAGTTCTGGCCTGCCCAACGCAAAGCGTTTCAAGCGGAATTTCTCGGGCATGACATAAGATGTCTCACCTCTTGGCTAAAATAAGGCATTTTTAATTTTTTGTCCTCAACATGTGAACCTTAGTTCAATAATAAAATTCGTGCGCCTTACCTCCTTGGCCAAACTAAGTTTTTTACTCTTTTGTCCTTGAATTGTGTGTCTTAGTTACAAAAGCTAATCTCGTGTGTCTTGGTTCAAAGGGCTCAACTCGAACGTCTTAGTTACAAAGAGCTAAACTTGTGCGTCCTAGTCCAAGAACACAACTAATACACCCTAGTTCTAAACACTAGACGTGTATGCTTTAGTTCGAAAGAAAATATTGTGCTTCTTTGTCTTTGAAATCTAATTGAGACGTTTTTACCCTTTTGCCCTGAACTTGTGAGTCTTAGTGCAAAATAGCTAAACTCGTGTATTTTTGTTCTAGGGCAAAAATTGTGTGTCTTTGCTCAAAGAACAAACTCATGCTTCATTATCTCAAATAACCAAACTAAGGCGTCTTTCCAATTTATCCGAAAACTTAGTTTTTTACCGTTTTACCCTCAACTTCTGCACCTTATTTACAGGAGGATAAACTCGTGCGTCTTTGCTTCAAAGGAAAAACTCGTGCATCGATACCTCTCTTGTCTGAAAAAAGTGTTTACCCTTTTTTCCTTCAACTTGTGTGTCTTAGTGCAAAAAGAAAACGTGTATGTCCTGCCTCTTCGACCAAAGTTAGGCATTTTTACTCTTTTTCCATGAAGTTGTGCGTCTTTATTCAAAGGAAAACTCGTGCATCTCAGTTCATAGGCAAGCTCATATTTTTTTGTAGGCAAAACTCATGTAGCTTAGTACACTCCTTTCAACTCAGGAGGCTTAGTTAATCCTTTCAACTAAGGAGCCTTAACATTATATTCTAATACTTGCTGATCTGGGTTTGCTTTACACATACAAGTTTCAAAACCCTAATTTACTTATCAAAGACCATGTTAGGCCTCTCTTATATGTGTGGCCTCATACTCATAAATTTATCGCTTCACATACATTTTTTGCATGCTCAGCAGCATACACTTATTTTTACAAAATAAGCATGTCAATGTAAATTGACCTAGTTAAACGTATTGTTCCTCATAAATAAAATGACTACATATTTTATTTTATCTTAGTTTGTCAAGACTCATTAGCCTAGTCAAACAAGACAGGTCGCCAGTCAAGAGACTAAGTAAGTCTTATTCGACTTAATATTATTTGTAGTACTTAATACTACAACATTTACACGAGACATCAAATGTCACAAATAGGGGGATATTCACTGGGGTATTGGTCTTGCGGTCTATGACACGTGCTGCAGCAGAGCACCCACTAAATAGAAACTCTGGAAAGTTTTCAATCAGAAGTTGAATGGAGGATTGGTAAGTTGAGCAACCGTCCATTCAACCTTAATCGAAGTGGGGAGCAGTTGTCAACACTTTATCCACCTTCTCCACTTCACCACTACTCAACCATCGTCACTTTCTTCATAGAAGAGGTCAGGTGAACAGTTACAATAGTTATGACTATAAAATCGATTTCTCAATCTATCGAAAACAACAAGTTGAACTCTGAGACAAGTCTAACACAGAACAATTCAAATCGAACAACTCGATCATTTCAACCTTCTCACACAGAGAAATCTTCATAGCTATTCACACCAATTACATCCTACGGAGTCTGAGACTCTGACCTCAATCCTTCTCTCGCTTCCCTCCCTAAGACCAACCTTTCTCCTTCTCCTTTGTGACTGAAGCAAGACTAGAAAGGCCATTGCTTGGTTTAGGTCAGGATTGTACAGATTGATCTCTCGAATCTAAATAAAGTACTTCAGCAATACAAATATTTAAGGATTGTTGAATTATCACTTGCTCACCCCACTTTTTCCTAAATTACCTTTAAATTCGTTTTCCCCGCAAACATTTTTGCGACCACAATGGGAGATTAATCATTCAGTTACAATTCATCAATTTTTCAATTTCTCAAAATTTGATCAGTTTAAAAATGTTTGATCTTAGGTCAGGGTCAGTGACTACTCCGAACGTGAATTCTACTAGTATAGGTACTCCAGGTAACACTCCTCAAGTTACCAATGTCGACAACAATACTCCTCCTTCATCTGAGCAGCACACTGAAGAAACAAAGGATGAGTAGACTCCTCCTACCATTGTTGATTTAATGCAGACACAAGAAACCCTTGCAAGGACTCAAACAGAGATGTCTGCAACACATAAGGAGGTTCTCACCTCTCTCAAGACCTTTACAAAGAAATTAACACCAGCAGAGTAGACTCGAAATACATCTGAAGCAATTGCTGATTCCAACACATTAAGAGGTCAGCTCAAGATAAAGATGAAATTCATATTCTCCCTTATCCAGTGATAGAGAGGAGCCATCAGTCTAACTTTGTTACTCATGAAGATTTGGAGCGGCTTCCCTAAAGTTGTAGAAAGGAGAACTCATCTAGTATTCATCAACACCAACCTCTTTATCCCTCTGAGATGCAGAGGATCCCTCTTCCTAAGGTATATTCCTCTCCTTCATTATCACTCTATGACGGAACATGAAATGCCCGTGGACATATTTCACGATTTCGGAAAGCATTAGGGGAACATGAGTACAACCATGTGTTGACTGAGGGAGTTTTCTAAATCTCTCACTGGAAGAGCATACACATGGTACAAAAATCTTGCTCCCAATAGTATTTCTAACTGGTGTGAGATGGTTAATATATTTTACAAATAAATACTTCTTTGTGTCTGAACAATCATATTATCAACTTTGGAAGGATGTTTAAACTATCGAATAAATATCCCAATGATTACTTGAAACGGTTCAGGGTCCAAGCACTGGATTGACATGACCCGAATGTAACTGAACTTCAAATGGTAGAACTTTGTATCAATGGTATGATACCAGTCTATCGTGCTTTACTGGAGAATTTGCAATTTTAAACATTCTTTGAGTTACCTGAAGATTCCAAGAGATCTGCTACTATTACACCTGGTTTGCTAAAGAGGACGAGGCCTCTTGTTAAAAACTAAGAAATACGTGAGACTCACAACAGTCGACGCTTGGCTCAAATGTAATTCAACATACAACCATCTGTAGGTATTGTGAATGAAGAAAGTAAGAGGAAAACCCTAATATCGGAGTCATAACCCAAGCGTGCAACACCAGTATCAGTTCCAACTCCAGCACCATAGAAAGCTGTCCACTTCGAAGAGATAATCAAGCATCCTCATCTCCACCACCAACCTAACGCCAGCAACAATAACCATGAGACGCCCTAGTAACCACAAATTTCCCTCTTCCAATTGAAGAAGTAATCGAACTGTTGGAAGCCCGGATTCAAGATGGTGCCATCAACTTGCCTCCAATATGACGTCCACCAACAGAGCTGAAAATGGAAAATCCTGAATATTATCACTTCCACAAATTTGTTAATCACCTTACTAATATCTTGAAGAAGATATTCAAAGAAAATATTGAGTCGAGAAAACTGGACTTGGGGACTGAATGTGTAAATTAGAACCCTCTCTCTATCAGACATTTTACCATGTCTAAGGATCCCACTAACCAAATAGTTCAATCCATGATGGAGCGTGTATGTGAACTTCTATATCTCTCAAAGGCGCAAGACAAGGACTTCTTCACTACTCTTAATTACATCATGTCAGACAAAAGATTACCTCCACTAAATGAAGGAAAAACATATATTGAATTTGCACAGATGGGAAAATATGGGGAGAAATGTGAATGGGGAATCCTCACTGTTGCTGACCTCAGAATCACTAAATTTAAGAGAACCATGATTGATGAAGGCATTACAATCAACATCATCCATGTTAAAACACCATGAACTGTAGGGATCATATGTAGTGAAGCTGTCCATACCCCTACTACCATTCAACATCCTGAAGGAAGACTTTTGAATGCCTATGGTTACATTGATCTTGAAATTCAAATGGGTTCTGCATGTGCTACAACCAAATTCTATATAACAAAGGATAATCTGGGTTATGTCATGATCCTGGGACGCCCATGGCTATACAGCAACAAAACCGCAACTTCCAAGGTACCTTCACTAACGTGTCCACTTCAAGCACACAACTCTGCACCTCGCAAGAAGATTATGGCAGATGACCCTCTTATGTATCTAGAAGAATATAAAGACTTGGCGGTTATAAAACAGGAGCCAGGAGAAAGTGCAATATCATACATGGATAGGTATCATACTCAATTAAAGCGTACTGAACTCATCTCTTTACCACTCAACGTCCCTCATATCTCTTATGCTTGGGGACTTGAGTTTGCTGGAAAACTCAACTCTGCCTTAGTCAGGCGTTATTAATGGATAAACTCACCTCTTCGGCTAAGTGGAGGAAGCAAGATCCCCTTCAAGTCCAACATCATACGGATTTGTTCATCCCTCATCTTATGTCCAACTATTGCAAGGAACATCATGGATATTTTTCTGTAACACTATGAGAGTGTCCACATGTACCACAACACCACCATAAGATAATTCTCACACGCCCAAACGCGTGGAATACAAGTGCTAGCACAGAGATAAAATAAAGGTCTTACCAACAACACATATTCCGAGCTAAACCAGTGAAAGTTAATGCCTTTCAAGAAGAAGACTGGTTTATGAAGGCAGCAAGACGCAATCGTCACTATAAGACAAGCTCTGACTGGGAAGGGCTATTCATATATGATTGCTAAAGCTACTATTGGTGGATATTACAAGTTAATTGATAAAGATGGAAATTTGGTAGAAGCGACAATATAAGAGAAGTGGCTCAAGACATTTGACGCCTGAAGCATCTAGGGATATTTGTTTAGTTCATTTATAATTTCAATTCATCCAAAACGTATACAAGACATCTGCATTCAGTAACAAATTCCCTTTTCAGTAATCAAATTTCAATTTTATTAGTTCAAAATCCTTGTTGATCCAGATATGAAATCCTTGCAATCATATATCAATATCCAGTCATTCAAATCAAAACCAAATAAACAAAATCAAATAATTAAATCATCTCTCTATAACAAAAATAAATAAAAGTGGAGAATAAATCCTAAGGAAGGCCGCCAACAATGGCATATCCTTCTTAAAGAAGGCATTCTTCATATTTTGGAGAGCAGCCTTTTTCAACTCCAACTCTTGGGTCAACCTTTCAACCTCTGCCTCCCATTGTTCAATAAGGTCAGAAGAAGGGATCACATCTGCTGCAACCTGTGGCTCCTAAACATGAAGACCTGCATCAGGATACTTAGACACGACCATGGCTTTTTTAGAATCTGTGACGTCTTCACTTTGATTTTTTACATCAACAATCATGTTAGTGAGAACTTCTTCAGGATTTTGAGGGGAAGAGGTAATGGCCTTATCAACTTGATCTACAGTCAATACTTCTTTAATGCTACTGCGCTCCTCTCTACTTTCACCCTGTAAAATTACTAATTGATGAAAAATGTGAGATTCAAGCTCGAACAAGAATTTTCAGAATACAAGTGTATTAATTATGTGAGTATACTTCATTAAGTACCCAAATCTCAAGCAAATAACCCAGAGGCTTAAAAACACGTCTTCACATTAAGCTCATCAGGGGCAATTTCACATTACCCTGTATAAAGTTTCGAGCTGGGAGAAATTGGTAATCAATATAGGGGTTAGTTATATATAAAATTCTTCATATGCATGTCCTATACAACATACTAAAAAATTACATCAATCGGACAACCGAGCTAAGAGATATGATCAAAACGCTTAACTACCTCACAACTGAAAAGTTCATGAATTTTTCCTGACTTTTTACTGTTTCGTCTTTTTGGGGCCTTAAATGACCTCAAAACTCAAAATTTTCCATGGAGGGAGATAGATCATCTCATGATCATGAAAAAGTTGGGATCAGATCATCGAAAATGGACATCATATGAGGATTTTATGGCGTTTTCAGTGAAGGCGTTATTTCTGAATTTTTCTAACAACGAAGTTCTACGAAATTACTCATGTTTCATACAAATTTTCATTCATTACTTTATTCAAGTGATATTTCTAAGCAATTATAAGGTCAATTCAAGATGAATACTCACCGGTCCATGTTGTGAGCTATATGGAATGTCAAGATCATGATCTGAGTCATTATTCACCTCTTTTTCTGAGACAGGATGACGACTTTTATCACCTTCTGGAGGAGTTTTGAAAACATCACTTTCTTCATTATTAGGTATGTTTTCCTTCTGAAAACAATGAAAAGACAATCACCAATAATGCTATATATACTCATTCAAGATATAAAGGTAATATAGAGCAAGCTACTCACCTCAAGTTACTACTTTTGGTCATTGTTTCTGCTGCTACTCTAGCAAATGGGTTCAGTTGCCCAGGAAAAGATGTTAAAAATCCTCCAACAGAAGATGAATTCTTCTGGTAATATATAATCATTAAATTATAAAGTAATATTTTGTTTTACTTTCGTCTGACATGCCACCATCTAATGCTTACCATGCAACATTACTCGTTCCGCGCTAAGCAGGGGACTTAATGTAGATGGTGGATTTTTATCAAGGGTAAAATAGTAAAATTATGTCTCATACCTGGGTCATGGGTACTCAAACTCCTTTCTCTCTGTATGTACGACTGAGCTTGTTTGAGTACTACATACACGATCAGAGTTACTGAATGAATCAACATTCATCACTGTACAAAATCATCAGAACAACAATGGTGTTTACTACATTTCCCAGATGTTCTATGATTTTTATTCTACAAACCTCAAAATCCTAAATGGATTTTCCACTAGTATATAGCAATATGAGTATCATTTGGTGCTATATTCCGCAGGCGAATTCACAAAATCACCTTATGTCAACATTCATTCTCAACTGGATAATGTTGAGTTACTAAAAATACTTATACAACTTTGTATAAACAAATCTCAAGCTCCTAGATGGATTTCCCACTAGTATAGAGCAAATTGAGTATTATTTGGTGCTATATTCCACAGCTGAATTCCCAAAAATTACCCGATATCGATAATTCACACTCACCTGAGCAATATTGATCTACTGAAAATACATATATAGCTTTATATAGAAGACTATATATGAATCTATTTGATTAAAGTACCACAGCTGTACTTAGATTCAAAGAAAAAATTGTGCCATACACAATTTCATGGATTTTACTAGCTAACCCCAGCCTCAGTCACATTAATATTTGTTTAAAGAGACAACTAATGCAAATGGGTGAAAAGAATTCAATTTAGGGTTTTCAAACGTTTAAAAAAAAGTTCGCAACACTTATAAGCGTCTTGAACGATCAAAAAACATTTTCAAACCCTAATTTGAAAAGGAGACGCTAGAGTTAAAGCGTTACAAAAGGTTATAGCACAATACTTGTGTGCCTTAGTATAACCATAGCTCATATACGTCTTAGTCTCAAAGACTAAGCATGTGCGTCCTTGTCTCAAAAGGAAAGACTAAAGTATCTTAGCTTCAAAAAAAGACTAAAGTGTCTTAGTCTTGCTATAGGCCATGTGCTTCATTGTTCAATAGCCAATCTAAGGCGTCTCACCTCCTGCCTAAACTAAGTTATTTTTACTCTTTTGCCCTCAATATGTGAGCCTTAGTTCAAAAATTAAACTTGTACGCCTTACCTCTTAGGCCAAACGAAGCGTTTTACTCTTTTGCCCTTGACTTGTGCGTCTTAGTTACAAAGGCTAATCTCGTTTGTCTTGGTTCAAAGGGCCCAACTCGAACGTCTTAGTTACAAAGAGCTAAACTTGTGCGTCTTAGTCCAAGAACATAACTAATATGCCCTAGTTCTAAAGACTAGACGTGTATGCTTTAGTCCAAAAGAAAATCTTGTGCTTCTTTGTCTTTGAGATCTAATTGAGACGTTTTTACCTTTATGCCCTGAACTTGTAAGTCTTAATGCAAAATAGCTAAACTCGTGCGTTTTTGTTCTAATGAAAAACTTATGTGTCTTTGCTCAAAGACCAAACTCATGCGTCATTATCTCAAATAACCAAACTAAGGCGTCTTGCAAATTTAATAAAAAACTTAGTGTTTTACCCTTTTACCCTCGACTTGTGTGCCTTAGTTATAGGAGGATCAATTCGTGCGTCTTTGCTGCAAAGGCAAAACTCGTGCGTCAATACCTCTCTTGTCTGAACAAAGCATTTTACCCATTTTTCCATAAACTTGTGTGTCTTAGTACAAAAAGAAAACGTGTATGTATTGCCTCTTCGACCAAAGTTAGGTATTATTATTCTTTTTCCCTTAAGTTGTGCGTCTCAGTTCAAAGGAAAACTCGTGCATCTCAGTTCATAGGCAAACTCGTATGTTTTTGTAGGAAAAACTTGTGTAGCTTAGTACACTTATTTCAACTAAGGAGGCTTAGTTAATTTCCTTTCAACTAAGGAGCCTTAACATTAACTTCTAATATTTGCTGATCTGGGTTTGCTTCACGCGTATAAGTTTTAAAACCCTAATTTGCTTATCAAAGGCCATGTTAGGCCTCTTTCGTATGTGTTGCCTCACACTTATATATTTTCATTTGTGGTCTCACTCTCATAATTTTATGGCTTCACACACACCTCATGTTCAGCAGCATACACTTATTTTTACAAAATAAGCATGTTAATGCCAATTGACGTGGGGAGCAGTTGTCAATACTTTCTCCACCTTCTCCACTTCACCACTACTCAACCATCGAAACTTTCTTCAGAGAAGAGGTTAGGTGAACGGTTATAATAGAATATAAAATAGATTTCTCAATCTATCGAAAATAACAAGTCGAACTCTGAGACAAGTCTAACACAGAACAATTCAAATCAAACAAGTCGATCATTTCAACCTTCTCACACAGAGAATTGTTCATAGATATTGACACCAATTACATCCTATAGAGTGTGAGACTCTGAGCTCAATCCTTCTCTCGCTTCCCTCTTTAAGACCAACCTTTCTCCTTCTCATTTGTGACTGAAGCAAGACTGGAACATCCATTGCTTGGTTTAGGTCAGGATTGTATAGATTGACCTCTCGAATCTAAACAAAGTACTTCAACAATACAAATTTTTAATGATTGACGAATTATCACTTGCTCACCCCACTTTTTCCTAAATTACCCTTCAATTCGTCTTCCCCACAAACAACAATATATGTTTTCACCCTAAAACAGTTGGCATCCACATTGGGAGAACAACCTCTTAGTTAACATCTTCTTCAAAAATGGTAGAGATTAGGTTGGATTAAGAAACTTTCAATTCTCTTTATGTCAATATCAAGGATACCAGTCTGGTTACTACTATTATCACTTATGTTACTCCTGTTGTTACTTCGACCACCACCAACTTTCTTTCTTGTCATATTCATGAAGAAGACAGGAATACTCCAGATCTACCAAGTACTATAGAATTGATAGCAGACGCTCAGAAGAAGATCCTCGTCTTTCTCAAAACTCTTATGCAGAAACTAACACCATAACAAAGTCATCTCTAAACATAGCCAACCAATGATCCTAAAACTACCAATGCCAACAACTCCGGAATCAACATTCGAGATGATGAAGAGATCCTCATTCAAAGAGAGCAACTAAGGATCTAGCAATCCAAATTTTTCCCCCATGAAGATATGGAGATACTTTTACATTTTATAGGTAAGAAGGGTCCATTCTCACTTCATCAACACCAATCTCGTTGTTACCGAGAGATGATGAATATATACATACACCAATGCATGATCCGGATTCTTGACTACCATGATTCGAGTATAATTGAACTAAAATTGGTGGAGCTTTGCATCAATGGTATTATTCATGTCTATCGTTATTTTCTAAAGAATGTACGCTTTCAAACCTTCTATGAACTTCATGAGGCTGCAAAACGATCTACGGTAAATTTTCCTGCCTTGTTGAAAAGAATAAAGCCTTTCATAAAAGAAAGTCGTTGAAACACCTGTAGGAGAAGACGTTTAGTCAAAAAGAAATACAACATCACTATCCATTGGTGTTGTCATCAACGAATGGGTCAAGAAAAGGGATTCATCTCAGCAAGCTTCACAAACTAAGCGTTATCCATCAGCCTCCACCCTAGCTCCCCTGCACCATCCCAAGGACAAAATATGACCCACGATCCAGGCAAAGCTCCAGGACAGCAACAACAACAACAACAACAATAGAAGCCAAAGATATCTCTGACATTTTCAGATTTTCCCTTTCATAGGAAAGAGGTGATTAGGTCGATGGAAGCATGGATACGAGATTAAACTATCAAGTTACCATATATATGACGTCCATTAACTTTTCAAGAGATGACGGGTTCCAAATAATATCGCTTCCACATGAACTTCACTCTTTCCAAAGAGCATGTCAACTAAAGATTCACAACCTTGATGAGATTTTATACTTTTCAATGTGATAATGAAAAGGTATCTTCACCACCCTCAACTCCGCCATATCTGATAGGCGCCCGTAATTCCCAGAAGAGGCTGAGACGTGCCTGTTAATGGTGGGTTTTTACAAAGGAGAAAATCGTACAAAATTATTTCTGACCCGGTGTTGATTGTGGATTTAGTCTAAGGAGAAAATCGTAAAAAAAATATGTTTCTGACTCGGGTATCAAGAATATTGAATTTTAGTAACTTTCCATTCTACAAAGAATTTTATAGGAATATACTAAGTCATAATGGGTGTTCATGCATATCTCTATGTATACATAATTATACGAATGCTTCACCCGACTGAACTCGGAAAATATATGTGTATACATCCATATTTAATGTATAATTCAGTATTTATATATGTATAAAATTATTATAATAATATTGGTGCTTGTTGAAATATTCCCAGATATTTTATACTTTACTGAATAATCTCAAGCTCCTATATAGATTTTCCACTAGTATAAAGCAATTTGAATCTTCTCTTGTGCTATATTCCACAACTGAATTCCTAGAAATGGTCTTGTGTCAATACTCATGCTCAATTGAATGATATTGATTCACTATAGTGTTTATACAAACCTGTATATAAGTATTTAGCAAGCTGCACATAAATGTAATTAACTAAATCACCACAGTTGTGCCTAGATATCAAGTCAAAACTATGATAAACGTAAAAAATAGAGCTCTAACTAGCCAAACCTAATTTTTGCCGAGTTTAAGAGTCACATCTCCCATGATTGGTTGCATTAAAAACCCAATAATGGTCAAGAAATAATAAAACCCTAATTTTGGGCCTAAATAACTTATTTGGGCCGTTTAAAAAGAGTCTTTTATTTCACCTTATTTGGATGGCCAAAACTAATTCCGTGGATGACCAACTTAGCCATCGAACTTGGTCGGCCACCCTCCTTCCAGCCTGACCAAGTTGGCCGACCAACCTTGTCGAACAAGGTATTTTTCATGGTTGGCCAAGTTGGTGAGCCAAAATCCCCTTTCAAAGCCATAAGTGATACCCCAAGAATGTCGCAAGAACGAATAACACAAATAAGTGTTGCAAATCCAAAGCTAGAAACCCATATTCTTCTTTGTAACGCTTATAAATATTGCACACAAACCTAGGGTTGGGAGTCCCAACTCATTCTCTGCATTCACTACAAAGCTTGTAAGCATTGCAAACCTAAAGCTTGGAGTCCCAATTTCTTCCTTATACTTAAAAAAAAAGGCATACAACACTCTTCTCGTATCGAATTCGTGCAAATAACATATGTGACATGCAATACTCTTCTTAGCTCATGTGCCTCCCAAAATTTGACGGATCAAGTGAGTCGTACACCACCTTGACCGACCACTAGTGTCTTCACAACATAAGACTCACACCATGAGTCATAATTCATAAAAAATGACCTTCCACATGTGACATGCCATAAATATTTTATTTTCTTTACTTTCCATATATGCTAACCCTATTTGTCCAACCACATCAGTCTAAAACAATAAACTCTATTTCATAATACCTGACTTGTTACATGTGTCTGGCACTGTAAAGTTCATATACTTGACTTGTCATATATGACTTCTCATATATGTTGAGACACATATGACTTGATATATGTGACTTCTATACATATACAATTTATTTTATATGGCTGACCATAATAAATTATCATAGTTTCTAGCCAGGGATGTCTTACTTCATACGGCTTGATACATATGTCATGCTACATATGTTTAACTACTTCAGTACTCTTATAATTTCTTCTCCACTCTTTCATGACCATACATCACCTCATATTGATGTCATGAAGCACGGTGCTTGACTCACTCAAATGCCCATGTCCGGCATCACTTGTTCACTAAAGCATGTCAATACTGATTGACACACTTAAACTCTCACTACTTCTCAGAGATTTAAAATAATATAAAATAAAATGCGTTTTTTATTTTAGTTTGTGTATTCTCTAAAAGTATCACTAGTTTTTCCAGAATCACCGAAACTCATCAGTCATGACTAGTCAGGCATGACAAGCCACTAGTAAACTGACCGAGTAAGCAAGTCTCTTTGAATTTACAGTAGGAATATTTAATTCTACTAAAATTACACGAGACATCAAAGATGTCACAAATGGGAGAATATTTACTAGAGTATTTGTCTGGCGGTCTATAGCATGCGGCGTGATAGTACACCCATTATGATAAAGTGTCTGGAATGTGCAAATGGTTAGCATAGTAGAGGAGTAGTGGGTCTATAACCGTCTATTCTTACTCAACAAGTAGGACACGATTTTCAACATATTTTCCACGACCTCCACTTCCCCACTACTTCACAACTTACATTTTCTATGAGGAAAGGGCGCAATTACGACTGTATATAAATAGATTCTCCAATCTATACAAAATTAGAACGAACAAATAGATAAGGAGAGATATCCAGAATACATCTTTCGAATAAGTCTACCATCTGAGTTTGCTTGTCTTAGTCATACACAGAGAATCCTTCAAATACAGTCATATACGTCACATCTCACAGGGTCTAACACTCTGATCTCAACACTTCTTATGCTTCCTTCCCTAAGACCAACACTTTTCCTTCTTTTGTAACCGAAGCAAGACCGGAACAACCATTTCTTGGTTTAGGCCAGTCTTGTATGATTTTGATCTTTCAAATCTAAAGTACTTTGACAGTACATTTACTAAGTATTAAGGCGCATTTCTTATCAGCATATCCCTATTTTTTACCCTTTCCACCAAAATTATTTTTTACCCATATCAGTGCCCCAAGTCTATTTTAAAGAACATAAGTGGGAATGGAAACTGTTTAACGCAGCACATCCCTTACAACAATCGAATATTCAGAAAGTATCTCAAAAGATTCTTATGTACACATAATATTCGAGGACGCCCATGGCTCTACATCATCAAGGAGGAACCTCGCATCCCATCTCTTCGTCCTCGACGTCTCCGGAAAAATATATCCATGTGATGTTCCGAGCATCCCATTACCATATCTAGAGGAGTATAGCAAGCTTATGAATCTAAGGATCAGGATAAGGCGTGACTTTTTTCACTCAATGATAACGAGGTCAGAGAACAACCATATTACGGTTTAAGTCCTAGTACGACAACAACAACAACAAAAGGCGGCCCCAACCTTCTTGACTTTTTTTCTCTGGTCAACTCCCTAGAGGCATGATGACGCAATCAAATTATACCTATGTAGAAGATCCAAGTGAGAAACACTTGGGTAATGAAAACTCTTTTACTTTTGAAAATTCAACGCAGTTGCCTCTAATCATAAATTATGATCAACGACAAGATTGTCCACATCAAAACTCATATCCTCATGACAAGGTAATATCCGCACCTCATTTGTTCTACCTAAAATTTTCCGCAACAGAGCCTCATCCCTCATGGGATGATAAACGCGGAGAATTATTTATCACAACGTCTAGGGGAGTATGTAGCCCCAATACCCTTTAAGTAGAGGCCTAAAGTATATAAAACATAATTCATCCATAGATGTCATGAACCAATTGAATATGTATCTCTTTTTCTGGTAAATGATCACCTCATGGATGTTCTGCACTTGGGGACTTGATCTTGTTAAGATATAAATTGATTCAAATCTATTTCAACAAATGTGACCCCCAAAATCAAGTCAGTAAAATGTCCGTATTAAAGGAAACGAAGCCTCATCGAAAAAACCTCTCTACATCAGTATTTTATGCGATTATGAAGCTTCCTCCTCTTACTTGATCATGTCTAGAATGATGACGTCACCTTTGTTTCTTTTACTTACTTCAACCATACCGGTCTACTTTTGAAGACACACTGAACTTGGAATTCTCAAGTGACATCATTAAGTCCTCTATTTTTTGAGCAAGCCTTCATGGATAATACCCATGGTCATAATATTCATCTCAGCCATTACTGGTGATAAGGAAGCTGCAACCATCTCCAGCACATGATGAATACCCAACGGGCACGACCACCTCATATTCAGGCTTCTCCTCTCAACTTCTAGAAAATTAGTTTTTTTAACAAGATGTTGGTCAGGAATTCATTAGCGTACTCTCCATGAAGAAAAATCTCACGCCTTGCTTCCTTCTTCTTGGCTTGATCGTGTTGATGGTCATGTTATCTTTATCAAATTTTTATTCTGCTTCTTCACCTCTCACTCTAGAAATATGGCTATGATGAGTCAAGGCACTCCAAAGCCAGATATTATTCTAAGAGAAGAAAGGTAACTCTTTTATATCCGAGAATTAGGTCCTCCACCTATGATCAAGCTTCTCAGAAACCCCATCCTATCAGAACCATGAAACCTTCACCATTTTTTATGATATTTCACAAAATTCCAGCATGCTCACGATGTCAATATCTTCAACGCTAGCTTTTTCCATGGGACTGGAATTTCACCAAGGCTAAAATTTCCCCAGAGCCAGGATTTTTCACAGAGCTGAGATTCTTCATAGAGTTAACATCCTCATGAATCCAACACTTTCACAATAACAACATCTCACACGCTACCTTCTGGCACTATCTCGGTCCGCTCCTCTATTCATCACCACTCCATCAAAGACTTCAACCACCACCAGTCCTTACTGCCATCACTTATTATCCATCAAACTCGAGCAAAAACACTCACGACCATTGATGAAATAACAATTGAAACTATATCCTCCATTGCATTATTCTTCTCCAACTGATTCTCCTCGACTCAACTGCATCCCTCAATCACCTCTTCCATTATCACTAACTTCAAGCACCGCTACTAGTTACCAAGATCGAACATCAAACAGTCTCAACTCCATCACCCAACTGCCAGCAGTTGACCATCAATACTACTGTTAAGAACATTTGAAGTTCATCTCGATCATAACCCATGTCTTCGACAAGCCTCGCTAACCCACTGCACCATTTGAACCCTAAAATCAGCTATCATTAACCACCGTGATCATCAATGAAATATCCAACATTTTCCAAACTCTTACCACCTAATTTGCTTCATTCTCACAAAATCCATAACCATTAACTATCATTCAAAAACAGTCGAAACAAAAACCCGGCCTAATTTCGTTATTGGAGAAGGAATGAAAAGGTGGCGCCCCAAGTAATTTTGCCGGTGATGTTATAAGTATCCAAATACTTGGCCGCCTAGAGTAGAAGTGAAGGTGCCTTTATAAATATTTAAATTGGCATCCTTGATTAAATGAGTGGCTCTGTTAGCATTTTTTGTTGTAAAACTCGTTTAACTGCCAGTTTTGGTGAACCGACAAGCTTAACTTCTTGTTTTGGTCATAACTTCTTCATACAAAGTTGGAATGACTTCATTCTTTCGTCGTTGGATTTGTTTTCTTATTTCTTCAAGATGGTGAGAAGAAATAATAGATTTAAACGAGTTCCACTTGGTATTTGGTCCTTCTTCCTTTGTAGTACTCTATTTCTACTTCTTTTTAGCGATGTAACTACTAAAAGACAAAAAAAATAAAATTAATACTAATAAAAGGTAATTCATATAAAATGTACAAAATAAATGTAAGACGTCGATACATGCACTTATCATCTAATATTCCCGATCTGGTATTATCATTGTTGTTCGATGTTGGGTTTAAGGAAACTAGTAATTTACACGAGGTTATTCAAATAGATATTTGTTGTTCATGTTTCATTTTTATCTTTGTCGATAAGGATTTATCATGGTATTTGGTAGTGTTGATGTGTTCCCTGTCGAGGTGGAATAGAAATGTAAGAGTTATCCGATATGTTGACAACATTGCGGTAAAGCCTTGCACGTAACCAAGAGGTCATCGACATACACGAGGTGGAGGATTAGTGAGGGTGGGGGGACCTTGTATGTTCTTTTCTTTTGTGTTTCATTATTTTACATAGCTTACTTTTTTTTCCATGTAACAGATACATAATCTCTCTAACGCTACTCCACTTCTCACCCCAACTTATATTTATACCAAGGTTCCAAAAACATACGTTTCTCTGGAAAGAAATGCTCATTAAAACGCTCATGCCCATGCAGCGTGTCTGTGATAGTCACTAATACCTTTCTATATATAATGACTATTGAATAGCCAATGATGAGAGTTTTTTAGAACTGTTTTTCATTTTTCACGCCCATTGTAATTGTTTTTCTAAAATTTAGTGTAAGATTGTGTTCTCTGAATAACATTTTAACATATATTTCCTAGAATTGTTTTGACATTATTACCACTGTTATATACGTTTAACAGACTTTTTTTACAAAAAATAATAAAATAATTTCTTTTCTAAAATCAAATATTTTGAAATTATAATTAATATTCAAAAAACAAATTTATTCCATTAAAGTCCTTAAATTTGTACAATTAAACAAAAAAACATAAAAACACTTTATTTTGTATTGGTTTCATGTTATCACACCCGTTATAACTGTTAGATAAAAAGGTGTAATCGTAACTTTATTTTTTATCTAACTGTTATACCGTCAATTATTTTACAACATATATAAACAGTGTTTTTTTCTTCTAAGTAATATGTTTTTTGCTCCAAACATGTTCATACCCGTCAAAATGTGTTATAACGGTCATGGCCTATAGCCATTAGCGGATCATACCCCATTTTTCAAACCTTAATATATACCAACATACACATTCACCTCTACACCAATCCATATATCGGAAAAACAAGAGGAAAGAGGAGAGTGAAATTGTGGGGTGGTACGAAAATTGATTGGTGTTGTGTTTTCGGTTATTTTTTTATTTTCTTAGGGTTTGTGCATGTCTCCTCTGTCAGGTGGTATGGAGTCTTTTGCTCCACCACTCTTTTCGCCACTATCCTCCATCTCTCAGGGGGGTAGCTGGCTCTTCTGTGAGAGATTTATGTGACTCTTCTGGTGCTAGAGTTTTTGATTCAGGTGGTAAGAATCCTCTGGTTGATTCTCGTTCTTCTTTGTTTTCTTTTTCTAAGAAGAATTAGGCTTCATCTCTATTTCTGGTGAAGAAAGATATTTCTCCAGCTGTTTCTATGAAGTTTGTTCCTACTTCTTTGGTTGATGGAGAGAGAGTGGTAGTTGTTAATAGAGTAAATTTGGAACCTAAAATTAAGAGGTGTTAAAACCTGGTGGTTGGAGTTTTTGTTGGGAAGAGATTGTCATATACTCTGGTGAAACGTATTGTTGAACGTGCTTGGAAGCTTAAAGGTAGTTTTAATCTTACTATTCATGGTGAATCTGCTTTTATTTTTGATTGTGATGATGATGATGATAGACCTGCTTCTCTTGAGCATAGATCCATGTATATTTCAAATCAATTATTTCTAGAGCAACCTTGGCATCCAGATTTGGAAAGTAAAATTGTTGAATTAAAATCAGTTTCAATATGGATGAATTTTAGAAATGTTCCTCTTCATATTTGGGATTCAGATGGGTTGGGTAGTATTGCTAGCTATGTGGGGAAACCTGTTATGATGGATAACCAAACTTTGAATAGAACCGAATGCGTTATGCTTGTGTTTGTGTAAAGGTTGATGTATTGTTTGATTTTCCTGCATCTATTCCTGTTGTGGTTGACGGAAGTAAAAGATTGATTGTTGATGTTGATTATTCTTGAAAACCTCCTAGGTGTATGCATTGTCATGTTTTTGGACATAATTTTATCGGGTGTTCTAAACTTAAAATGGAAAAACTTGTTGTTGCCTCAGCTGTTGTAGAGAAACAAAATCAACAAGTAAAGGAAGTTTGGGTGTTTAAGTATCCTAAGGTTTATAAGAGGACCGGAGAATTTAATGTAGAAGATGAGGTTCTTGTTGAGAATTCCAGTGATTCTGACTCTGTTGAAGATATGAGTGATGATGAGAGCTATAAACCTGCTCAGATTCAAAAACAGCGTGGGCCTGTCTATACAAAAAAAATATTTTTGATGTTTTAGAATAGGGTGAAGGAATTGGTAATGCTAGTACTTCTAAAGTTTTTTCTGCTAAAGTTGACATTCCTTCTAGTGGTTCTGTTAGATCTCATTTTATTAATAAGTCAAGTTCTTCTAATTTTATTGCTCAAGGATTGCAGGTTGTATCTACTAACCCTAAAAAAGTCAATAGAGGGAAGAAACCTCACATTCCTGTTATTAAAGATGTTTAAAGCTTCTTTTTAGATTGTGAAAGGGTTAAATAATCCTCTTAAGCAGGTGGAGGCAGGTTTAGAGATAATAAGTTGTACATTTAATTTGTGCATTCTTGGAACACATGTTCATATTAGTAATAGTAATAAAGATAGTATTAGAAATAAGATTTATCATGGGTGGAAGTTCATTAATAATTATGCTTATAATAATTCAAGGAAGATCTGGGTTGGTTGGAATCCTTTGGAGGTTTCTTTAACTGTTCTACATACTTCTTCTCAAGCTATTTTTCTTGATGTGTATACTTTTAGAAGCATCAATTTTATCTTACCTTTTGTTTATTCTTTTAATGATTCCCATCAAAGACTTTTTCTATGGATAGAGTTATCTGCTTTTGCTAGTTTTAATGATAGGGCTTGAATGGTAATGGGAGACTTTAACTTCATTCTTTATGCCATGAGAAGGTTGTTGGAGCTGAGGTTTCTTTTAATCAAATGACTGATTTTCAAAATTGTGTGAATGATAATTTTTTTTATCTTCATTTTTCTGGTTGCTTTCTTACTTGGTGGAATCAACAACAAGGTTCTGGGAGAATGGCTTCCAAACTTGATAGAGTTCTTGTCAATTTGGAGTGGATAAATCACTTTGGGGATTGTAAAGCTGATATTCTAACTCAAGGTGTTTCTGATTATTCCCCTGGTATTGCTATCATATTTGAAAGAGAAAACATAGTCCTCCTCCATTAAGATTTTATAATTTTATTACTAATGAGTCTGATTTTCTGGAGTTAGTTAAAAACAATTGGTAGCATAAAGTGCAGGGTAATCCTATGTTTGTCATGATGACTAAACTGATAAGACTTAAGCAGATTCTTATAAAATAACAGAAAGAAAGGTTTCAGTTTATGTCAGCTAAAGTGTTGGAAGCTAAAAAGGATATCCAGAATGCTCAATTATATGTGCAGAATGCTCCTTTGTACCCTCAATTAGCTAGGTGTAAGAGAGTTGTTTTTTAGAAGTATGCCGGCCACTATGGTTAATTATGAGGAATCTATGTTGAAGTAGAAATCTAGAGTTTTGTGGCTGGATCTTGGTGCCTCCAATTCCTTTTTTTTCTTTAATTCTGTGAAGGAGAGAAGATTAAGAAATAATATTCTCTTTATTACTTCTCTTGATGGAGAGGTGCTTGACGAGGATGTTCCCATTGCCAAAGAATGTATTGATTATTATTCTAATTTGTTTGATAAGAATAGTACTAAAAACTGTGATGATAGTTTGATTGATTATATACAGTTCAATACTCTGGCTGATACTAACGTTGTTGAGGATCTTATAAAATATGCAAGTAGAGAAGAGGTTGCTCTGGATATTTCCTCCTTTGGTTCTAGTAAAGCTCCTGGCCTAGATGGGTTTTCCAATTATTTTTTTTAAATTTTGTTGGTTTGATGTTGGAGATGATTTTGTAGCTGCTATCAAGAATTTTTCTCTAAATCAAGAATGATTAAAGAAGTTAATAGCACATTTATTACTTTGGTTGCTAAGTGTGATAATCTTTCTAGAATAAGTGTGATGTCCCTCTTATACTGATTGTATCCCACTTATGTCTAAATTACAGCGAGAGTCGAATCTTGGAAATATAAGAACCTTGCTTTTCCTAGGAGAGATAGACTTATAAAAGCAGTTCTCAGTACTGGTATGGTACATTTTTAGTTATCTTGTTTTTATCCTCCCAAAAGAGCTTTTAAGGAATTGACTAGTATCTTTAAGAGGTTTCTTTGGTCTGGTTCTGATTTAGGGAAGAAGCATAACCCTATTAGTTGGAGTACCATTTATTTGCCATAAATTGAAGGTAGTCTGGGTATCAAGGATTTGTCTACTTCTAATATTTCTTCTAACCTAAGACATATTTGGGATATTATTTCTGGTAGAAATTATGTTTGGACTGAGTGGGTTAAGAAGAATTTAATTAAATTGAAGTGTTCTTGGAATTTGAATACCCCTTAAGACTCCTCTTGGTGTTGGTTAAAAATTCTTGAGCGTAAGTCTATTGCTAAGAGTTAGATTGGTTATGTTATTGGTAATGGTGTTAATACCTTATTTCTGCATGATAATTTGTATTTTAGAGGAAAGCTTGTAGATTAGGTTGATCCTCACGTTATTGCTCAGTATTTTCCTAATATTAATGTTTTGGTCTCTGATTATGTTGTTGATACTTCTTGGAATTTTCCCTCTACCAGCTCTTCTATAGTTGCTGACACTTCTTATCAAATTTCTTATGTAGATTTTGATGTTAATGTTAATGAAGAGGACTTAATTATCCGGAGACCTATTTCTACAGGGCAGTTCATTATGAAAGATACCTATAAGGCCATTTCATTCACATGAATCCTATCTTCTGGCATTTTATAGTCTAGTTTAAACAACACCTTCCTAGACACTCTTATATTGCTTGGATAGCTCTTTATGGAAGATTTAAGACTATAAATAAACTTGTTAGATGGGGAGTTAGAGAAAATGATAAATGTGTCTTATGTGAGAATTGTAGGGCATCTGAAGCTCATGTTTTTCATGAATGTCCTTTTTCAGATCTAATATGGTCTGGTCTGCTTCTTAAAAAGGGTTATGCTCGATGGCCTACCTCTTCTTGGGAGGTTGAGATTTAGCGGTGCATTACTTACTTTGAAGGTACTGATAGACATATTTTTGTGTCTAATTTGTTCCTAATACTCTATATTATTAGTGCTCATTTTTGTATTTATTGTGTCATTTTATGTGTTTGTAGGTATTTTTGGGAAATAAACATTTGTGAAAAAATCGGCTCAAAAGGTGATAAAAGCACCCCATAAAATTACTAAAGGAACCCAGGGAAAATGATAAAGGCATCCCACTTCTGGATAGGGGCACCTCTCCTTCTTGAGTTCAAATCACGGATTAGGCGGGGAACCAATTCTCTACGCGTGAAGGAGTTCTGCTTATATGGGAAACGAGTTTTAAGGTATTTGAAGGTGTTTTTGAGTTACCAAATTGGAGAAATAAGCAAGACAGATCAAAACACGTCAGTATAAGAAATTTCAAGCCGTAAAAATGGTGGAAAAACTCGTTTACTGCCGAAAATAAAAAAAAAACTCCCTGATTTAGATAAACACGTAATTGAAGTTGGTTTTGGATTAGAAATCGAGTCCTTATCGATTAAGGATTAATTCTTAGGGTTTCCTACACCTATATAAGCAAAACAGATCGATGAAAATCAGTAGACAGAGGGTTGGGGAGAAAACCCCTGAAGTTTCAATTAAAAAAACAGAGATTCCCTCGAGATTTGAGGGCTCTGTTATACACAAAAAGGTTGTATAAAGTTCAAAAAAGATTGAGAGAGGTTGGGTCAAGCTGAGGAAGCTAAACAGAAGAAGAAAAATCATTCTAGGAAAGTTCTCTGCTGCTGCTGCTGAAGAACAAGAAGAAAAGAGAAAAGGCAACGTTTTCTTCAACCGTTCTGCAACGGTTTCTTCAGCTGCAACGGTTTCTTCAACCCATTTGCAACGAATATCTTAGCATCCGCAACGTTTATCTTCGGCTGAAAACACTTTTCCTCTGTAACAGTGAGAATAATGGTTTGCAACGCCATTATACCATTGCGAACCATCTGTGTTATTATTTTTTCCTCTTTTTACACACTTTTGAGCCATGTTTCTATATTTTGACAGTGTATACATCATGAGGAGCTAAACCCAACCACTGGACAATGGAGGAAGCCATATTTCATGAATGAATGGTAACTATTTTTTACTCTTAGTGACTTTTACATTGATTTTTAATTAATTTATAATTTTTCTTAATTAGTTGTGATTTTTTTTGATGGTGTATGCTGGGACTTAAGAGCTTTTGATACGCCATGATTGTGATTTACAGTTAATTTATTTAGAAATCTACTTTTGGAAAAGAAATAGAGTCAATAAAAGAGCTATAATTGTAAAAGAATCATTGTAGAAATCAATCAGAAGTGATTTTGGTGGAATCCTGAGTTCCAGTTCTTCCCAATATTGTTAAAATATTTTACTTATTTTCTAGTTTAATTCAAAATTAGGTCTAAAACGAATGTTCACAAGTCTCAGCGAACGAACATATTTTTACCACTTTTATGAAACGATCAAGTTTTTGGCGCCGCTGCCGGGGACTTGTTTTTAGATTTCTTTTTTTAGGCTTATTTACTTTAATTAGATTTTATTTTTATTTGTTCTATTTTACGTTTCTTTGGTATTTTTCCTTGTATTACAGGTTTTGGATCAAAAAGGAATTTGAGCCAAAGATAATATTGATTGATCAAAGACTTGGAATCAAGGATAAATCGAAAAAAATGGAAAAAGAAGACAAATTTATTTTATTTATTTAACTTAATTTAATTTAATTTAATTTAATTTTTATGGTTTTATTTATTTTTATTTTAGAAAAATGTATAACGGAAATCTTTTTTTATTTTTTTATTTTTTCTTTTATTTTTGGACTTTTTCTTTGGACTTTGGACTTTGGACTTTATTTTTTTGGGAATTTCGGACATTATTATTTTTTAAGCCCTACGGAAGGGTATTATTGAATATAAATTGCAACAGGGAAGGACAACAATTACGATATTGTCTCAGCCCCTCGGGTTCATACACTGACATAGGAGTCTTTGGCCTGAGTTGACTTCAACAGTTCATCACCCGTCTGGAACGGGAGGTAAGACTTTAACCACCCACGAATCCCTTGTCAGTGGGTTTTCTACATGTCTTTGTAATCCATATATGCTGAGGACCTGAATATGGATTTACTTTTCTGGTAAAGGGAAAGGACTGGCTATACAAGATAAGGACTCGGATTTCATCACCGTTTCCTTCTTGTCCGCTTTAGGAACATGTTACCAAACGCGAACCTAAGCTTTAAAATTTGACTAGAAAGAGACCGATAGGGTAACGAGCTTATTGGAAAATCATTCAAAAGACTGTATTGGTTACTCTGTTAACCTAAACCAAAGTTCATGAAGATTATTTTAAATAGATTCAAGCGCCTTGTAACCCAAGGAAACGTTGCGAAAGAGGAAGGGTTATCAAAGATCCATAGAGCTTATCCTGTTTCTATTCGACTTAATCTAATTTGGATCGTTCTAAGTGATTTTCTAAAACTGTAATTAGTTTCCTTTTGGAAGAATAGAAGCTGGTCTAGAAACAATCTAAGTGGAGCCATCATGTTTTTTGTTTGTTAGATTCAGTAGGTTTGACTTGGTTGAGTCGGCCTTGTTTGTGTTTGTTTAGAAACCCCTTTCTGTTAGGATTTATTTCCTTAGATTTTTGTAAATATATTAGGAAGTTTTTGTCAAAAAATATCGAACTGGTATTATGAGGACCAATACAATGAATATCCGATTGAATTTCAAAATAGACATTATAAGTACTATCAACATGGTTTGGATAGTAGTCGGGACCACCACCAACCTTTTGGAGGTTATTTCTCATACCAAGGTGATCCAAATTACTATTTGTACATACACCCGTCTTATGAACATGAAAACGAGCAAAATTTGAGTTCTTTGTCTTGGAGGGATGCCCTAAAGGAGATGCGACCTAGTAATCAATATGATGACCCAAATCCTTCTCTAGAAGAATCACACGAGCAGTTGCGATCTAGTACTCCTTATGATCCATTTGTTTCTCTAGAAGAATCCCACAAACAGTTAACCGAGAATACAAATAGGTTTGTATTAAGTGTGAATGAAAATATTGCAACGAATAATATTGCTCAAAATGATCTTAATCTCCAATATAGTGCTACCCTTGATAATTATTCATCTATTCAAGAGTACGAGGATAGAATTTGTAACACTACTTCTTTAGACGAGGTTCAAACATCTTCATATTATTATGATGAAAAGGATAGTATTGATGAAGAACTTGAACTATACAGGCAGAGTGATCAGGAAATTGTCACTCCAATAGTGCTTCATGATGATAGTGTTATTTTTAATTCAAATCCAAATAATTTTTATTGATTATTCACCTATTCAAAAGGAAGAGGATTTGACTAAAGATACCACTGTTTTAGACAATGTAGAATTTTCTTGTTTTGAAGCCGATAATGGTTTAGAGGAACGAGTTTGTCCTGAGACTAGTGATTTAGAGTCTAACGATTCAAAGACAATAGTCTCTGACGAAGATAATATACCCATAGAGAATTTTAATATGATAGAGGATGATTTGATTCAGATTGATAGAATAGTTCCCCTAGTGGATTTTGTTTCCCTAGACACCCAACCTTTTCAGGTCACAGAGGCTCATATACCAGTGATCTTAGGTCGACCCTTTTTCACTACATATAATGTCTTCATCAATCATGGAAATGGAATAATTAATTTTTCTTTTGGTAACATGACTATTGAACTGAATCTATTTAGTATGAGTAGACAACCTTCTCGTGAGATCTATGATTTAGAGGAAGTGAACGTAACTAGTACTTCAGTTCATAAATCTATGCCAAACACTTTGTTAGAGGGTCAATTAGAGAAATGCCTAGCCCACTTTGTGTTTGATGTTGACAATGATAGTGTTTAATGAGGTGAATACTTTGTTAGATTCTTCACCTTTGATGGACACTTATAATATATGGAAAGCTAAGTTTGAACTTCTACCAGTTTATGAGGAAGCTGAGTGTAGTTCTGACCTTAAGGACCCTAGAATCCAACCAACAGTTTTTAGTCCATCCGAGAGTATATCCACCCTAAGTTTGGGGGTACCAATGATTCTTGCGATTTTCAAGTATCCCTGCTTAAAGTCCCTCACTTGGGACTTGACATATGCACCTATACCATTTTACAAGATCATCTTCAAACTATATTTCCTGAGCCTGGTAATGTCCAAAAAGAAGTTTAGTTGTTTGAAACCCATCATATGGTTGATGTGGTCTACCTAGGAAATAATATAAAGATTGACTTTGTTTTCCCACCAAAAAAATTTCTTCCAATTGTGGGAACGTTTGAATTTCAAATGTGTCAGTTATTAAGTTTTGAGACTAAGCCTAATTACTTTAGGAAATTAGAATCGACACATTTACTTAAGAATGACCACCATTTTCATAGTAGTCAATTGTGTGAGTCCAATCTAATTAACTTTGAGGATCCATAATTATTCAGGTTATTATTATGTGCTTCAAATTTATTAGTTGAGTTACTTCAAACTGTACAACCTGATTCTCCGGATCCTGCCATTGAGGAAATTCAGCCCATGAAAACATTTTATTTAAACCCTCTTATAGATTCTGAACCTAAACTACAACTAGATGTAGTTGTCTTAAACAGAAAACTATTAAGGGTGTTCTCGATTTGTTCATTTTCTTGGCCTGCTGTAGTTTCCTTCTATTTTGGATAGTATTATTATATTCAGATGACCCACATTTGTTCCGGCTATTGCTATATGATTTTATGAGGTGACTAATTCTTTCTTAGTCTGGCTGAAGACTTTAAACTTAGCACTTCTTGGGAGGTAACCCATGCTCATGCGACACGGTAATATCTTTTCTTAACTCATTTTCTTCGGTTGGTAACAGTTTTTCCTTGTTCATTTATTTAATAATTCATCTTTAGAACATTGAGGACAATGTTAGATTTAAGTTTGAGGGTAAGGGAGAAAATTTTAGTGAAATATGAAACTCTAAAGTTTAGAAATTTGTGAACAATTCAAGATGACACTAACCATTCCAGGTATATGGAAACTTTGCTTTTTTTCTATAGAAATTGGTGTGCCCGGTTAAATGGTCTATTCATAAAAGGACATAACTCAGGTTTAGAAATAACATGATATTCGTCACCATATCTCGGAGTCTATCTCGACCATATCACCTTCTGTTTTTATTTTTATAAATTTTGTTTTTCTCTAAGTGATTTGGTGGGGCTAATATCGAATTGTTATCACCGCCAGGATGGAGTAGAGTGTTTGAGATTAAGCCCCATTATTGTATTTTATTTTTGACTCTTAAAAAAAATCGAATATTAACACTTTGATAGCAAAATGTGTGTGTTATCCCTGTCTTCGTCGCCTAAGTAAGGGTGGAATATAGGATCCATGAGAACTATCATGTAAGATGCTGATAAGGAGCATGCGCTTGGATTCAGTTGATCCAATCATGTTGTCAGTACATTTAAGAAAATAATAAATAATTGTTTTATTTTCAATAAATAGATCAATGGGACCCTTGTATATACCAGCTTAGTCGATATTAGTATATGGATTAAAGACCAGTGGGAGCGTATTTCAGTCCATTAGGATTCATCCTGGCACCGACCTTCAGACATATATGAGAAACACCATTGACCTTAGTCAACATGCGTCAACTTCATCATCTCCATATCCATGTTATAAATCTTTTCATGTGGTTGAACTCTGATAGGTTCCGAGTATCATGGTTGAAGGACTATCTAAGTAGAGTTTTGTTTTCTTATATATGAATTTTAGTATGCTGGGTGCAAACTCGTGTACAAAAATTGAACTCATATAGGGTAATGATTCTCATAGCCGAAGAATTTAGTATGCCAACTAAATAGGTTGTTTAGTGTTTATCCGACAGGGATACCTATGGTTTTAAAGGCTTATTACATATGCTAAATGTAGTCGTGATTCCTTCGAAAGTGAGTTAGGATTGTTATTTTATTTTTAGATTATATTTGCTCGAGGACTAGCAAATAATAAGTTTGGGGGTATTTGATAGACACTTTTTTGTGTCTAATTTTTCCTAATTCTCTATATTGTTAGTGCCCAATTTTGTATATATCGTGTCATTTTATGTGTTTGTAGGTATTTTTGGGAAATAAACATTTATGGAAAAATCGGCTCAAAAGGTGATAAAAGCACCCCATAAAATTACAAAAGGAACCCATGGAAAATGATAAAGGCATCCCACTTCTGGATAGGGGCACCTCTCCTTCTTGAGTTCAAATCCGGAAAAGGCGGGAAACCAATTCTCTACGCGTGAAGGAGTTCTGCTTATATGGGAAACGAGTTTTAAGGGATTTGGAAGTGTTTTTGAGTTACCAAATTGGAGAAAGAAGCAAGACAGATCAAAACACGTCAGTATAAGAAATTTCAGGCCGTAAAAATGGTGGAAAAACTCGTTTACTGCCGAAAAAAAAAAAAACTCCCTGATTTAGATAAACACGCAATTGAAGTTGGTTTTGGATTAGAAATCGAGTCCTTATCGATTAAGGATTAATTCTTAGGGTTTCCTACACCTATATAAGCAAAACAGATCGATGAAAATCAGTAGACAGAGGGTTGGGGAGAAAACCCCTGAAGTTTCAATTAAAAAAACAGAGATTCCCTCGAGATTTGAGGGCTCTGTTATACACAAAAAGGTTGTATAAAGTTCAGAAAAAATTGAGAGAGGTTGGGTCAAGCTGAGGAAGCTAAACAGAGAAGAAAAATCATTCTAGGAAAGTTCTCTGCTGTTGCTGCTGAAGAACACGAAGAAAAGAGAAAAGGCAACGTTTTCTTCAACCGTTCTGCAACGGTTTCTTCAACCGTTCTGTAACGTTTATCTTCAGCTGCAACGGTTTCTTCAACCCATTTGCAACGAATATCTTAGCATCCACAACGTTTATCTTCGGCTGAAAACACTTTTCCTCTGTAACAGTGAGAACAATGGTTTGCAACGCCATTATACCATTGCGAACCATCTGTGTTATTATTTTTTTCTCTTTTTACACAATTTTGAGCCATGTTTCTATATTTTGAGAGTTTGTACATCATGAGGAGCTGAACCCAACCACTGGACAATGGAGGAAGCCATATTTTATGAATGAATGGTAACTATTTTTGATTCTTAATGACTTTTGCATTGATTTTTAATTGATTTTATGATTTTTCTTAATTAGTTGTGATTTTGTTTGATGGTGTATGCTTGGACTTAAGAGCTTTCGATGCGCCATGCTTGTGATTTACAGTTAATTTATTTAGAAATCTAATTTTGACAAAGAAACAGAGTCAATAAAAGAGCTATATTTGTTAAAGAATCATTGTAGAAATCAATCAGAAATTATTTTGGTGGATTCCTGAGTTCCAGTTCTTCCCAATAATGTTAAAATCTTTTACTTATTTTCTAGTTTAATTCGGAATTAGGTCTACAACGAATCTTCACAAGTTTCAGCGAACGAACACATTTTTACCACTTTTCTAAAACGATCAGGTACTGATTTGCAGGTGAGTCTCATTATTATTCAGGATATCCAGCTTAAGCTTAGTGCTCATGCAAGAACCATTTGTGTTACTCCTAAGAACATGAAATTTCTTATTAATTGGAATGTGGACTGCAATTTTACCATTAAAGTTTGGAAGCAATGTAGTTGGGTTGGACCACAAGAGGATGAAATAATGATCAACTCTGATGGTTCTTTGAAAGAGAGTTCAACGGGTTTTGCAGATATTCTAAGGAATAAGCAAGGTGAGTTGTGGATTGTGCTTTTGGGGGATGTTTCCCATGAATTGCAGGGAGTGGAGTTGGGAATGAAATTAGCTATTGAGAGTCAGATTGCTATATTTCATGTCAGTGTTAAGTTCATGGCCATCGTTCTGTTGTTGAACAAGAAAGAGACTAAGCCACCTTGGAGTCTTATTCATATTTTGATCAAGGTTTGTACCTTATTGGAGGGGTTTGAAAGAGTAAAGTTTAGCCATTTCTATAGAGAAACCAATCATGTTGCTGATAGTTTTGCCAGCCTGCATCCTAGTAGAGATTTTATCCGTCTTCTACCTAGTCAGCTTAGCCGTGATTTTTGTATCATTTTATAAGAAGATAGGAGTAGAAAAGAATATTGGAGGTAGCTAGATTTCTGTTTAGTTTAGGCTTGTGCATGTTGTTCTGTTTATATTTAGGTTTTGATTTTGGGTTTCCTTAATCCAGATGATTAAAAAGGAAAAACATATACCAGCGTACATGAGCCAGAGGAATTTGACTTGGTGGGTGAATAAATCGGGGCAGCCTGTTCTGGCTCTCTAGTATGTATTATGTACTTATTATCCTACCATCTGAAATGTTCAACAATCAGTCCATATTGCCAACAGCCAGCACTCAATAAAATACGATCGTGCTTCAAATAAAGAAAAAGTAGTGATCAGTAAATACCACGCGGCTAATGTATAATTACACATTTTGAAGGAGTTCCAATAAAATTTGATTCAGTTATGATTTCTGAGTAATGATTCATCTGAATCTCAATTATGTTTCTTAATTAAGTTGGCTACTCCAAATTTTCTTCTTTAATTCCTAAATCATGCATGGTGTGGCCGATATGGGCAGATCCCTAAAGTGGGTGGTTAAGAATTGCAAATGAAAAAGAGTAAAGACATTTTTAAACACCTGCCACGTGCGTATACACGTGTCAAGTCCACAAGTGGGTCCCAAACCGCACTAGCTTACTACTACAGTACTACTACTAGGCCTAGCTCACATGAGTTCTCACATCCTTTCTTCTCCCTTGTTCTCTTTATATATTCCCAGCATTTCTCCCACACTTCTTCTATCTCCTCAAAGCCACAGTCAAAACAGCACCGCCGCTGCAATTTTCTTACCAAAATCTTGTTTCCAAGAAATACAAAATATCTATCGTCTTCACTTACCCAAACACCAATTATCTGTACTTTCTCTGATCACCACAACCGCTACAACTTAAATTTCACTCGCTCTGCATTACGTAGAAGAGAGACAAAAAGTTTTGTATAATTTTGGTATATAGGAAGATGGGTAATGGTGATCCAGCCGTGTTTCCGTCGACTAACGTAGAATTTCCACATAGAGTAGCGATACCACCAAAGCAACCATTTGTGAAGTCTTTAAAATCTTCTCTAAAAGAAACTTTCTTCCCAGATGATCCGCTTAGGCAATTCAAAAACCAAACGCCAACAAGAAAATTGTTGTTAGGTTTTCAATATTTCTTACCTATACTTGAATGGGCTCCTCGTTATACTTTTACTTTCTTCAAGTCTGATCTTATATCTGGTATTACTATTGCTAGTCTTGCTATTCCTCAAGGAATCAGTTACGCTAAACTTGCTAACTTACCACCCATTCTTGGCTTATGTAAGTTCACATATAACAATTAAAGTTCATAAAATTTTATTTACTAACTTCTATAAATTATGATTATCTTATTTAGTATTTTTAATTTCTTTATTTTAAGTTTAAGGAAGAAAAAAATAAAAATTCAAAGAAAATCTTTTTGTGGTCCGTATTGAATATGTCATGGATTCAACTCATGCATGGACCTTGTCGTGCTCGGGCTAAAACTGGTTTTCTCTTATTCAGTAAAATGAATAAATATTTTTTTGAAATTGTAATGGAGTAAATATATACATCGAAATTAATTTGTTAATTTATTCAAAATTTATTAAAAATTTATTTTAATACTTTAATGGAAAATGTAGACTCAAGCTTTATTCCGCCGTTGGTGTACGCCATGATGGGTAGTTCAAGAGATTTAGCAGTCGGTACAGTTGCCGTTGCATCTCTGCTAACTGCATCAATGTTAGGAGATGTAGTTCATGCCGGTGAAAATCCAAGGGAATATCTTTATTTAGCTTTCACTGCTACATTCTTTGCTGGAGTTTTTCAAGCTTCCCTAGGCTTCTTAAGGTCAGAACTGCTTAATTATTTCACCCATTCATTCAGATTTAAATCATATTTGATGAATTAAACTTGACTAGGTTATAATTGGCACCAAAAAAAGAAAAAGAATACAATGACTACTTTTTTAGCTGTTCATATCTGTCCCAATGTTTTTTTGTGTCACTGTTTTTCTATCAATCCATCTGTATCAATCTCATCTTTGTTTCACATTTTTGGAATTTTTTCCAAGTTTGTCGGATTACATGTTCAATAAATGAGTATGCTTTGAGAAAAGTAGTAGTTTCAACCCTATGTCTCTCTGTTGATGAGGAGGTTTTTTTTGTTTCTTGCTGGGTTTTTGTCTAGTTAGTTACATAATTAATAGATGAACCTGGATCATAGAGACATCACTTACTGTTTGCAATGGATAAGAATCAATGAAAGTTAAAAAAAAAGAAAAACTTTTTATTCTAAGAGTTATTATAAATTTGTTTGTTACATCGTTGCAGACTTGGGTTTATTGTGGATTTTCTGTCACATGCAACCATAGTTGGATTTATGGCAGGAGCTGCCACAGTTGTGATACTGCAACAGTTAAAAGGGATTCTTGGTCTTGAACATTTCACCCATGGTACTGATATTATGTCGGTCATGCGTTCCGTATTTACCCAAGTTGATGAGGTAGAGTCACCTCGTTCATTTTTTGGTTTCAATATCTTTGTATATATCTTTCACTACTTATTGTACTGTAACAGTTAAAATCTGCATGTAATAAATCTTGAGATCTTTCGTTAGCGGTAATTGGTGATAGCTTTTTTGGACTACACATAGTATTAGTAAAGAAAAGTTACGGATACCGCTATAGTAGGTTGGTAAAATAGACTAGTCACTGTATTTATGGCCCCAAGTAGAAAACTTGAAGCTAGAAGTAGAAATCCGTCTGCATTTTAATTTACCATCTTTTCTTTTCTTTTTTGAAAAACATGGTTAAAGGAAATCTTACTGCAATATTTTAAAAACATACATTTCTTGTGATCAGAACTTATGTTTTCATTCCCTTTTAACTTGAAGTCAACATTTCTTTCCTTGTTAGAACTTAGAAGAAAAAAAGAAACTCTAGCCAATCTACTTCCAAAATAACCTTTTATTTTTATGCATTTTAATAGCCAAAGATAATTAAGGGAGATATCAAGTTCATCAATCAAAGAAATTAAATTATTAGGCTCACTTTTCTTTGTTTCCTTTTTTTAAACAAATCACAAAATTCTCCCTACTTTTATTTTGATTCTAATTATTAGTAGTGGTGGTTGTTACAGTGGAGATGGGAAAGTGGTGTTTTGGGATGCTGCTTCTTGTTCTTCCTCTTGCTAACAAGGTTCTTTGTAAGTAACCCAATTGCCATTTTCATACTTTTTATTTTTATTAATCCTGAAAATTGATCATTAAGTATATATATTTTTTTTGAAGCATGGTCGTTCAGCTTCAATAAAATCAACCAAAATTTGTTTCTTAATATGTTGGTGACATCAAATAATGTTGCAACATGACTTTATATGACCCATCAAATCAAACTTATTGGGCCATGTGGCATCATTCTTGGCATATGCTAGCTTATTGTTGTATACCGTAGTGTTTTCGTTCCATTATTAAATATAATGCCTAATTATTAAACTAAATTATTTTAGATCCCAACAGAAATTTTTAGGGTTAAAGTACTAATTTCATTTTAAGAACAACAATTAAAATGATTCAAAGGATAAAAATATAATCAACTTTTTCTTTCTTTGAATCAAGATTTTCCTTATTACTATCAAATCCAGATCAATTGCTTCTGCTGCTTCAAATATCTACAATAGAAACAAAAAGTTGTGCTTTATCTCAAATACTGTAATAACTTGCCTGGTTTTGTATTTTTCTTTCTTTCAATTGTTACTTGCAATTACCCTATATACCTCAACTACTATCACACACACACATATACTAATTATCACTGAGTTAGAGGGTCATCCATCACACTCTTTAACTCTAATTTTCTAATCTCAACTGTTGCTAACACAAGCAAAAGATTGGTATTTGTCGTAATTATAGATCGTGAATATTTGTTAGGTACTATTGTTTACTTCAATAATTAGACTTTTCATACTATTGACATCAACAAGAAGATTATTGCACACTAAAATGTTAAGTTTAGGATTGCAAACTAATTATGGAACCTATGGTACCAAGTTACTTCGGTAAAACGTTGCATTATTTCCATATATTTTCCCCTTATCTTATACTAATATACTGTAAGATTTTTTTGGTGTTAACTAGAGTAAGAAAAGACCAAAGTTCTTTTGGATAGCAGCAATGGCACCACTGACATCAGTTATCTTGGGAAGTCTCCTCGTGTATTTCACCCATGCGGAAAAACACGGTGTCCAAGTGGTCAGTTCTCCATTTCTCTCTCTCTTTCAGGAATCTAATCATCATTATTACTTTCTCTCTCCACCTTTTTAACTAAGGGGTCCACTCAATTGATAATGGTCCATTTCTGTATACCTTGGACGGTTGCTATTGGCAGGGACTACTGAGATGATTTTATGCCATTTACAGTAAATAAAATTTCTATACTGCAGATTGGGAATCTAAAGAAAGGGCTAAACCCACTTTCAATTACCCATTTAGCATTCGGATCTCCACACTTGATGGCAGTAATTAAAACAGGAATCATCACGGGTATTATCGCTATGGCTGTAAGTGCATAATAATATACTTTCCGTTCTTAAATTTTCCAACTTATATTGGGCCGTTGAAGATTCATTATTGAGCCCATATCCAAGTTCATTGTGAAGGGCCCTATTGGTACAATTCAAGTTGGAGTTGAGTCTACTTCAGGGCCCAATAGTCAACAATGAGAAAAACTGAAAAAAATTTCATTTGGAGCATGTTCTCCTAGTTGTCTAGTTCAATACTTGAATATTTTGCTTGTTCATTTTTTGCTTATTGAGGGTTTGCATTATACTAAAGAAGTATGAGTGATGCATGTTGAACAGGAAGGAGTTGCAGTTGGAAGAAGTTTTGCAATGTTTAAGAATTATCACATCGATGGGAACAAAGAAATGATAGCTTTCGGAATGATGAATATTGCTGGTTCTTTCACTTCTTGTTACTTAACAACAGGTGATTGATTCTGTTCATGATAATTATTTTCATCTACACTTATTTATTTCAGTCTATATATATAAATTTTAAATGAAAATTTAGGTCCTTTTTCGAGATCGGCTGTGAATTTCAATGCTGGATGCAAGACAACAGTTTCAAACATTGTTATGGCTACAGCGGTGATGATAACATTGTTGTTTCTAACACCTTTGTTCCATTACACGCCTCTAGTAGTGCTATCTTCTATTATTATCTCCGCAATGCTTGGTATTATCGACTACAACGCTGCAGTTCATTTGTGGAAAGTCGACAAATTTGATTTCATAGTTTGCATATCTGCTTTCCTTGGGGTCGTCTTTGCCAGTATTGAAATTGGCTTAATTTTAGCGGTAAGTTACCACTAGAGCTTTTCCTCTCTTTATCTATATATAATTACAATACATGCATTTAATTTGGTTATATTGTTAGTTAACTTATTAACTTTTTCTTTATATTGGATTATTATATGATGTAGGTTTCATTGTCAATGCTTAGAGTCATCCTGTTCATCGCTAGACCAAGGACATTTGTTCTTGGAAACATACCTAATTCCATGGTTTATAGAAATGTTGAGCAATATCCAGTTGCTAACAGTGTTCCTGGTGTTCTTATTCTTCAAATTGATGCTCCCATCTACTTTGCCAACTCAGGATACTTGAGAGAAAGGTGATACTAAAACTCGTATATCTATATGAAATTCTGTAGTATTTTGAATTTCTTAAACGTATATAGAAACACTTGTTATTTTATTTATGCTATATATGGTACTAATGACTTACTTGTAAAATGGTTGCAGAATTTCGAGATGGATTGACGAAGAAGAAGAAAAGATAAGATTATCAGGAGAGACAACTTTACAGTATATCATCCTCGATTTGAGTCGTAAGTTTTCAAGCTTTATAATTGATATAATTTTTCTCCATGCACACTAAACTTCGGTAGATTAAAAACCTTTTTATTTTCTTTTTTGACAGCGGTTGGTAGCATCGATACAAGTGGGATTAGCATGCTTGAGGAAGTTAAGAAGAATGCTGATAGGAGAGGACTCAAGGTATACAATTATAGTGATCATCTCCTTACCTTTTTCATTAGAATTACCGCATTCTATTTTCAAAACATTAAGCCAATGTTCTCGAAATGGAGAGGACTCAAGGTTACCACTATTAGTAAATACTGAACACAATATGATTTTAAAACATTAAGCCAATGTTCTCAAAATGTGGGTGAATGTTCCAAAAAAAAAAAATTGGACTGCGTTAAGTGAAATATTTGTTTTTCTTAATTTTGGATTTTGGTCTGTTATATATTTATCTTTTGTGTTTCAGTTCGTATTGGCAAACCCTGGAAGTGAAGTGATGAAGAAACTAGACAAATCAGATTTGTTAGAAGAAATAGGTCAAGAATGGATATTTTTAACGGTTGGAGATGCAGTAGGGGCATGTAATTTCATGTTGCATACTTACAAACCAACTTCCTTAGTAGCTGATCCAGTTGTCGCTTCTGAGCCGAGAGTCAACAGTGTCTAAGAGACGAAAGATTCTGGTTCCTCCAATAACAAAGTGGTTTTTCAAACATTTTCTGTCAACTAATGATTATGCGCCATATTCTCTATCTAATCTTGTATTAATGTATCGAAATATTCTCCACAATAGCAATTTGAAGGGTTTTCTTCTGTATCTTCTTTTCTTTTCTTCCATCAAGAAAAAGGTTGTAACACTTATATTGAAGTTAGAAAATATTTCTTCTTGGAATTCTGACATGTATTTGGCGATCCAATGAGGTTATTTTTTTATTTTTTTTGACGAAAAAGTTAAATTCATATATAAAAAAGATATTACAAGCCATCACTTACAGGCAAAAACGTCATACAGAACACAAATCAATTTAAGACACCACCGCTATCCAATTAAATAAAATACTGCTAATAAGAATCCCTTAAAAAGATCCGAGTCAGACGCCCATAATATGAGAGTAGCTTTCACTTCTAGGATTAACTCTTCTTCTGATTTCTTTTTACCTTCAAAGGTTCTAGCATTTCTTTCCTTCCAAATATTCCAAATCACGGCATAAAGAATCCAATCCCATATCCCTTCGTTTCTTCCCGATAAAGCATTAAGACTCCACGCTTCAAAATTTTGATGAAGATCTTTATTCATGTACCAGGAGATTTTAAGCTCCTTAATGAAATAGAACCACACTTTCCTTAAATACCCGCAGTGACATAATAAGTGATTGGCATCCTCATCTTCTTCTTCACATAGTTTACAGGTTAATGAGGCTTTATCTTTGACAGAATGCAGTGACAATTGGGAAGCATAAAAGAATTTGAGTTACACTACCCAGCATAAAAGAAACTACAACTATATTTTGCACAAATGGGGCTTGAACATATTTTCTCTCCCCATGTAGTTGTGCCTAGTCGAATGGATAAACTCAATTCCACCTAGGGATGTAACTACTTCCTTTGACGAGGCTACACCTCCCAATTATACTATGACATGCCTAATTCATATAATGTCCGGAGTTGAGAAGTCTCACAAACACGTTTTAGATACTAGGCTTAAAATTGGAAGCCTCGTATAGGGGCTTCCAAGTCCAATAGAATGGCTTTTCATATAAAAATAGGGTTAGTATATAGTAAATTGAAAAGCCTTAAATCCTTATAATTTTTACAATAATTAATCTATCCTCATTTAATTAGTATTAATTTTTAATTAGGTTAGATAATTGATATTTAGTTGTTAGAATAGATTAGTGATTTTAATTTATAATTAATGATGAAAAGTTAGAGTCAATATTAGATTTTTTAGAAGAAAGAAGAGGAAAACAAAAAGAGATTTAGGTTGAAAAATTCAAATTTTACGGTTAGCTTTACTTTCGAACCTAACCGTAAAAATATGTTACAAACATTATAAGTGGTCAGGATAACATATGGTTGGGTTTTTCAAAAAATATCCAACCGTAAAAATCTTACGGCTAGCTTTATTAATTGCGAATCTAAACCGTAAAAATATGTTCCGAAAAATATAAGTGGCCAGGATAATTTACGATTGGGTTTTGAAAAATACCTAACCGTAAAATATACTTTCCCCAATTTACGGTTAGGAGTCCTTAATTTCCTAACCGTAAAAATCGAAAATGCCTATTTACGGTTCGGAACGTACTCAATTTTCCAACCGTAAAAACCTGTACCAATATTTTTTAACCTAATTTTAAAGAATCTAACCTATTTCAAATACAAAAAACAACAATAAAGAGATGGGGTTTTGAATCTTACCTAACATAAACCATTCAATTTGTTTTAGATTGTTATTGAGGGGTTTAATCGAATACAATTAAAAGTTTTAAATTTGAAAAAAAATTGGAGAAAGGGGCACCGGCTAGGTTGGGGAAGAGGAGAGGAAGATGAAGAAGTAGGGAAGTTAATTAGGATTATGTTGTTTTCTTTATCGTTTTTTTTTTTTTTGTTATTATTAGGTTTTATTAATAAAAGGATAATTTAGATATTTCTATGCCTCTAGGACACCCACATTCATCTACCAAGACTTTTATACCTTAGAGAAACCCCTCTATTGATTCCATAAGCTCTTATAAGATGTTTTTAAAATTGGGCCAATACTTAATGAAACTAGGGATTTCTTGTATCCCTTCCGATATTTTTTTACCGGATATTTAGTATTTGATAATTATCCGTCGATATTGTAAAGGACTATTTAGGCTAGGTTTGATAAAAAGAATAAATCAAAAAGCACTTTCAAAACATATTTTCGAATTGGTATTTGGTAAACTTTTTATAAAGTGCTTTTTATACACTTCTAAAATTCCCAACTTTTAAAAGTTGGGGAGGAGGAGTTTTTAAAAGTTTTAAAAGCAAAAGTTATTGCCCCATCCAATTTTTCATACCTAATTTTTCTTTTTTATCCCCACTTATTTTATAAATGATAAAATTACCCTTAAATCTTTTGCAATAAAATAGATATGTACTGAAATCTATAAAAAACAATTATCAATAATAATAATAAGAACAAATATTAAATAATTATCAAATTTTAGTTTGATTTTTTTCTCTCAAAATTATGTTTATAATAAAAATAAAGTCATTCAAAATAATACTTTTTAACAATAATAATTATTATTATTTGTAAAACTAATTTTAATATATATATATATACACACATATTAAGAACCAAATATATATTTAATTTCTTAACATTTTTTTATTTTTAAACTCTATGAATTAAAATAAAACTATTTTGAAAGATATGCCTGTTTTTGTCATTTATTACAAAAACAATTGTTGAAGCTGATATTTTACCAAACATAATTTGATCACTTTTTTAATCAACTCTAGATTTTAGTTTATAGTTTACCAAACGCTCAACTGTTTTTTTTACACAGCACATCAACGCACAACAGAAATGCGCTTGTAAAAATCTCACAACAATATCAAACTAATCCTTATTGGATTGTAGTGGCAGAACTAGCCAGCTGGCTCCAAAGTCCAATTATTCTTAATTGTACACCCAAAATTTTTCTGCCTCCCCATAGCAATCTACCGTACTTTAGTATCCAATATTTCTAAGATTAAGATATGGATACCATAAGGCCAAAAGGCTAATATTAATATAGTCGTGAAGCCCAAGTTCAAGTCTAGGAATACTCTAGAATGTATATAACTTAAGAATAGTATACCCTTGAGGAACACTGGATCATTGAGGAGGTGCATCTTCATGTCTATAAATATATAGTCTTGGCCTCAAAACCAAAGATCGAGTCTAGGTATCCAGATTCAAACTCTACGTATGAACCCCCAACTTGAAAATTCTATAAGTGAAATGTAGTGTTTTCTCTTATATCTTTTTACTTGTATTTTAGTTTATAATGAGTTCATCTTTACTTGGGTGTGGTTGTTAGCTTTTTAGCAACTACAGTTTTGGCACCGACCAAAAGAATACTCGACTCAACCTTATGTAATCGGGAAAAAAATTCTTTACAACACGAAAAGAACAAGGAATAAAGTGCTAAAAATGAAGGTAGATCAAAGACCAAGTTGAACTCTCTCTCAAATCCAATATTTCATCACTCTATCTTGAAGGGAATTGAAATACGAAGCCAACGCAAAAAGAATGAGGTCATTCCGAGTTCATATGAAGAAGTTATGGGCAAAACAAACTTGCAAGAATTGAGTCTACAGAGAGAAGTTCGGCCAGTAATCCATCATACAATTAGTAGCCAAACCTGACACTGACTAGAGAAAAAATAACTTGTCAGGTTCGGATGGAAAAGTTCATACAATTAGTAGCCGAACCTGACACTATTCTGGGACATATTTGGACGCGAAATTGACTTCTAACTCAAGAAAAAACGGTCCCGGAAGGATTCTAAGCCCTAGAAAGAGAAAACTTGAGGGCCAGACATTGAAGGCTATAAAAGAAGACATCTAAGGATCAAACAAGATATCTTTAAAATAATATCTTATCTTCTACCTCTTATATTACATCTTCTAAATCAAAAACCTAAGGTTTTCCCCTTAGGGGAAAACCATTCTTCTTCTTGTATATTTTCCATGGGTTTTAGTAAATCCATGAGTAGGTAACTTTGTTCTATTGGTTGGGGATGTAGTTGGAAGTCGTAAACATGTGAATCAATCTGGATGGTTATTATTGATGATCAAGATCTTTTTTTATCAATCATGTTATACTTTTCATATCGCCATGTATGATTGGAGGTGTGTTTGTTGAGGATGCATAATAAGTGAGCATATATTCATATCTAAAGCTAAACTAGGGTTTGGAGATATGGAATAGTCGACAGATGATATGTTTTAAAATAGTGGTAAAATAAGTGTTCATTCACTCGGACTTGTGAAGATTGTTTTTAGATTTAAAACTAATTTAAACTAGAAAACAGTAAATGATTGTAACAATATTTTGAAGAACTAGGACTCAGAATTTCACCAAAAGTCACTTCTGAACGATTCCTATAATGATTCTTAACAATTATATCTCTTTTATTGACTTTATTTCTTTGCCAAAGGTAGATTTCTAAAACATTAACTGTAAATAGTAAGCATGGCGCATCAAAAGCTCTTAAGTCCCAGTATACACCATCAAACAAAATCATAACTAATTAGAAAAAAATCAGAAATCAATACAAAACCAATGCAAAAGTCATAAAGAATCAAATATAGTTACCATCATTCATGAAATATGGCTTCCTCCATTGTCCCAGTCATGAGATTTAGATCATCATGCTCAAAACACTCTCAAAAGATTGGTACATGGCTCAAAAGTACTTAAGAATAAGAAAAGAAGCTACAAATAATAAAATAGGAAATATGCAACGTTGTATAGGCGTTACAGATTAATTGTTACAGTTCAAGTTCAGGATAAACGTTGCAGACTGAAAATAAACGTTGCAATTGGATAAAGGAACCGTGATAGAGTTGTTGAAGAAATCGTTGCCTTATCTTCGGTTCTTCGTGTTCTTCAGCATCAGCAGCCAAAGTTGTTCACGAGCCTCCACACACCCGATTTTTGTTGTTCTCTTTGCTATATATAGGTTTAGTAAGACCTAACAACCTCTCTTAATCGATAGGGACCCCAATCTTTCCAAAACAAACTCGAATTCGTATAAATCCAAAACAAGGAGTAAACCGTTTTCCGATCATAGCTTGACTTTTCCAGCTTGTTTTACGGCAAGAAACTCTTATATTCGACGTGTATTGATCCCTATTACATACTACTTCAAGTTGGATAGCTTTGAAACTCTTAAAACCCAAAAAATTGGATTTCCAAATCACGTCACTTTCTTTACGCGTGAGAGAAAATATCCTGTCATTTTTGTTATTTTGAATTTGAAATGGGGTTGCCCCCTATCCAAAGATGAGGTCCCTTTAGCAGTTGTATTGGGGTGCCTTTATCAATTTTTCGGGTGCCTTTATCAATTTTTGAGCCGATTTTTTTAAAAATATTTATTTGATAAAAAGACCTACAAACACATAAAATCATACAATAAGTGCCAAACGAGCATTAACAATATAGATAATTGAGGCCAAATCAGACACAAAAATGTGTGTATCAAATACCCTCAAACTTATTATTTTCTAGCCCTCGAACAAATTTAATCTAAAAATTAAATAACAGTCCTAACTCACTTTTGCAGGCATCGCGATTGCACTTAGCGTGTGCAAAAAACCTTTAAACCCATAGGTGTCCTTATCGGACGAGTTTTAGTCTCGTGAGGGTTTACAAGAGATATACCCACAAAACCTTTTACTCCAAACCCTAGCTACATGTGAAAGATTAAGGGCAAACACTAAACAAGCTATTTAGTTGGCATACTAAATTCTTCAGCTATATATGCGTCCAATTGATGTACACGAGTTTGCACTCAAGTGTAATAAAATTCATATATAAGAAAACAAACCCTACTCAGATAGTCATACAGTGGACGACGATACTCGGAATCTGACAAACCACAATCACATGAGTAGATAGAAGATGCATATGGAGATAGAAGTGTTCACATGTTGACTGAGGTGAACGGTGTTTCCCAGAATATCTATATGAACATTGTGCAAGGATGAAACCTAATGGATTGAGATACACACCCACTGGTCTGAATCCTAATTCTAGTATCAACTTAACTGGTATATACAAGGGTCCTCTATTTATTAAATATATACAAATTATTTTTTAATTATTTTTATTTTTATTTTTCTATTTTTTTGTTGACAACATGATTAGATCTTTTGAATCTAAGCACATGCTCCTTGTCAGCAGATTACATAATAGTTCCCATGGATCCTGCGTTCCACGCTTGCTTAGGCGACAGAGACATGGAGAACACACACATATTGCTATCCAAGTGTCAATTTTTTTTCTTTTTTTTTTTTCAAAAATTATTGGTCTGAACAAAAATAAAATACAAAAATGGGGCTTGATAGTTGAAGAGATGTTTTCGGGTGGTTCAATCGCCCTCTGCCCTCTTTCTACATCGCTTCACTCTCAATCACTCTACTTCATCCTAGAGGTGACAACAAGGTGATACTAGTGACCCACCAAATCACTTAGAGAAATACATAAACTCGCAAAAATAAAAACAGAACGTGACATGGTGACGACTTCGAGATATGGTGACAACTATCATGTTATTTCTAACACCTGAGCTTTGTTCTTTTATGAATAAACCATTTAGTTGGGACACCAACTCCTATAGACAAGAAATTTTTTTCCATCTACCTAGAATGGTTAGTGTCATCCTGAATTGTTCACAAGTCTCTAAATTCTGGAGTTTCATATTGCAACTAAAAGTTTTTCCCATACCCCCAAACTTAAATCTAACATTTTCCTCAATGTTCTAAAGATAAATGATTAAAAACATGAACAATGAGAAACTTTTACCACTTGAAGAAATAAGTTAAGGAAGGACATTACCGTGTCGCAAGAGCATGGTTACCTCTCAAGAAGTGCTAAGTTTAAAGTCTTCATCCAGACAGACCTGTCACCTCATAGAATCATATAGTAATAACTGTGGGTCATCTAAATAAAATAATACTATCCCAAATAAAGGAAAACTGCAACAGGCCCAGAAAGTGTACAAATAGAGCATAACCTTATCCTTATCTAGTTTCTTGTTTAAGACAACTACATCTAGTTGTGGTTCAGGTTCAGGCTCTTTAAAAGGGTTTAGATAAATCTCTTTGGGCTGGATTTCATCATTGTCAAAATCCATAGGATCGGGTTATAAAATCTGGAGAAACTCAACTAATAAATTTGAAGCATATAATAATAACCTGAATAATTGTGGATCTTCAAGTCAATCAAATTTGACTCACATAGTTGACTATAATGAAAGTTGTAGTCATTATTGAGAAAATATGTCGATTCTAATTTCCTAAAATAATTAGGCTTAGTCTCAAAACTCAATAACTGACACATTTGAAATTCATACATCCCCGCATATGGAAGAAAATGTTTTGGTGGGAAAACAAAGTCAATCTTGGTATTACCGCCTAGGTAAACCACATCGACCAGAGGATGAGTTTCTAACAACTGAACTTTTTTAGGATATCACCAGGCTCAGGAAATCTAGTTTGAAGATGATCTTGTAAAATGGTAAAGACGCATATGTCAAGTCCCAACTGAGGGACCTTTCTAAGAGTCAAAGGTAAAGCAAAGGTAGAATGATAATCACCCCCAAACTTAGAGTTTTCAGTGTCTCTAGATAGACTACATACAATTTCCCTAATTTCTAGATCGTCAGAGTCCTGAAAATGGTCAATTGCTTCTTCAAGATTATAATCAGGTGGTGCATCCTCACTCATATTTAAAATCTCTACGAGTCTATCTTCGTTATCTAAGACTATTGTTTCTAAATCGATGGACTCTAAAACAGTATTCTCAGGATAAACTCGTTCCTCTAAACCATCATCGGCTTCAAAACAAGGAAATACTACACGTCTAAAATAGTGGTATCTCTAGTCAAATCCTCTTCCTTTTGAATAGGTGAATAATCATTAAAATTATTTGGATTTGAACCAGAAATAACACTATAATCATGAAGCACAATTGGATTAAAAATTTCCTGATCACTCTGCATGTATATTTCAAGTTCTTCATCAATACTATACTCCTCATCATCATAGTAATATGAAGATATTTAAACCTCGTCTAAACAAGTAGTGTTACCAATTCTATCCCCGTCCTCTTGACTAGGTGGATAATTATCAAGGGTAGTATTATATTGGCAATTAAGCTTATTTTGAGTGATACTATTCGTTACAAGACTCTCCTTCACACTTAATACAAACCTATTTGTATTCTCAGTTAACTTTTTGAGGGTTTCTTCTAGAGAAAGGGTTGGACTACTATTTGCTCCCTTCATACTTAATACAAACGTATTTGTATTCTCGGTTAACTGCTTAAGGGATTCCTCTGGAGAAACAAATGGATCATAAGGAGTCCTACATTGCAACTGGTTGAGGGAATCTTCTAGAGGAGGATTTGGGTCATCATAGGGAGTACTAGATTGTATCTGCTTTAGGGCATCCTTCCAAGACAAAGAACTCGAATTTGCTCATTTTCATGTTCATATGACGGGTGTGTGTACGAATAGTAATTGGGATCACCTTGGTATGAGCAGTAACCTCCAAAAGGTTGATGGTGGTCCTAACTACTATCCACATTGTGGTGATAGTACAGATAATGCCTATTTTGAAATTCATTTGGATACTCATTGTATTGGTCCTCATAATACCAGTTCGACATTTTCTGACAAAAATTTCCTAATATATTTACAAAAATAAAAATAAATCTTAAATGGAAGGGGTTCTAAACAAACAAAAAGCCAACTCAACCAAATGAAACCTACTGAATCTTGCAAACAAAAAACATGATGGCTCTACTTAGATTTTTTCTAGACAACTTCTAGTCTCCCAAAAGGAAACTAGTTACAGGTTTAGCAAACCTCGCTGGAAAGGTCCGAATTAAGTTAAGTTGATCGAGAGAATCAGGATAAGATCTATGGAGCTTGAATAACCCTACCTTTTTGGAAAACGTTTCCTTGGGTTACAAGGTGAGACGAACCAACTTAAAATTAATCTTCCTGATCCTTGAGTTGAGCTAACAAAGTAACCAATACAATCCTTTAGAATGATTTTCCAATAAGCTCGTTACCCTATAGGTCTCTTTCTAGTCAATTTTAGGCTTAGGTTCGCGTAGGTAACGTGTTTCTAAGTCGGGAAGAAAGGATACAGTGATGAAATCCGAACCCTTATCTTATATGGCCAGTTTCTGCCCTTTACTAGAAAAGTAAATATTCAAGTCCTCAACATATATGAATTACGAAGGAATACAGAAAACCCACTAGCAGGAGATTCGTGGGTGGTTAGAGTCTTACCTCCCGTACCTGACGGGCGATGAACCGCTGACGTCGACTCAGGCCACCGACTACTATGTTAGTGTACGAACCCGAGGGGCAGAGACAATATCGTAATGTCATCTTTCCCTTTGCATTTTATATTTAATTACCCTTCCATAGGGTTTAAAAATAATAAAGTCCAAAATTCCAAGGAAAAATTCCAAAAAAAATAAATAGATTTTCTAATACAATTCTCTAAAAAGAAAAATGAATAAAACACTAAAAAAAATTAAAATTAAAATTAACTAAAAAAATTTGTCTTCTTTTCCTTTCTTTTCGTTTGTCCCTAGCTCCAAGTCATTAATCAATATTTATGCCCACATATTTCTTCGATTCCAATTTCTTTTGATCAAAATATTATAACACAAAGAGAAATACCAAAAGGAAACGTAAAATAGAATAAATAAAAATAAAAATCTAAATAAACTAACTAATCCTAAAACACGGCAGCGGCGCCGAGAACTTGATATGTTTTAGAATAGTGGTAAAATAAGTGTTCATTCACTTGGACTTGTGAAGATTTTTTTTAGATTTAAAACTAATTTAAACTAGAAAACAATAAATGATTATAAAAATATTGAGAAGAACTGGGACTCAGAATTCCACCAAAAATCACTTCTGAACAATTCCTATAATGATTCTTAACAATTATAGCTCTTTTGTTGACTCTATTTCTTTGCAAAGGTAGATTTCTAAAACATTAAATGTAAATCGTAAGCATGGTGCATCAAAAGCTCTTAAGTCCCAGCATACACCATCAAACAAAATCACAAGTAATTAGAAAAATTCATAAATCAATTTAAAAACAATGCAAAAGTCATAAAAAATCAAAAATAGTTACCATTCATTCATGAAATGTGGCTTCATCCATCGTCTCAGTGATGGGATTTAGCTTATCATGCTCAAAACACTCTCAAAAGATTGGTACATGGTTCTAAAGTGCTTGAGAAGAAGAAAAGAAACTAAAAATAATAAAACATGGAATCTGAAACGCTGTATAGGCGTTACAGATTAACTGTTACAGTTCAAGTTCAAGATAAACATTGCAGACTGAAGATAAACGTTGCAGATGCATGAAGGAACCGTGACAGAGTGGTTGAAGAAACCGTCGCCTTATCTTCTGTTCTACTTGTTCTTCAGCAGCAGCAGCAGCCAAAATTGTTCCCGAGCCTCCCCACACCCGATTTGTGTTGTTCTCTTTGCTATATATAGGTTTAGTAAGTCCTAACAACCTCTCTTTAATCGATAGGGACCCAAAACTCTTTCCAAAACGAACTCGAATTTGTACAAATCCAAAACAGGGAGTATCATAACTTGACTTTTCCAGCTTGTTTTATGGCAAGAAACTCTTATATTCGACGTGTATTGATCCCTATTAGATACTGCTTCAAGTAGGATAGCTTTGAAACTCTTAAAAACCCAAAAAAAATGGATTTCCAAATCACAACACTTTCTTTACGCGTGAGAGAAATTATCCCGCCATTTTTCGTTATTTTGAATTTGAAATGGGGTTTTCCTCTATCCAAAGATGGGGTCCCTTTAGCAGTTGTCCTGGGGGTGCCTTTATCAATTTTCCGGGTACCTTTATCACTTTTTGAGCCGATTTTTTCACAAATATTTATTTCCCCAAAAGACCCACAAACATATAAAATCACACAATAAGTACCAAACAAGCATTAACAATATAGATAATTAAGGACAATTAAACACAAATATGTGTCTATCAATAGACCCGGTAAGCATCATAGTGTGATTACCGATTATATTCAAAACCTTCACGTAATTACATGTAGAAGTTTGACCTATATTAAATAGATTACTCGTAGTATATTTATTGCATTGACTAGCTTAATTCAAATAACCTAAAGCTCTTAGAGTATTAAACATAATAGCACGTTGTATTAGGTTGTTCGCTAAGTAGTTTCACATATTCATTGTTATGGTATGTGATGACATAAGGAACTTACCGGAGTATGCTCTCAATGGGGTGCTCTCGGTCTATTAGTATGAAGAGAGAGTGGATGTTGATTCTAATCGATTACTGAACATGATTGGTGACGGAAGATGAAATTTGTAATCAGTATTTTCTCAACTTAATCTCAATCTTTATTTATTTCGTTTTTATTAGTTTACGTAGTTTAATTACAATCCCCCCTTGGTTACATAAGAAGTCAAAGACAAATAACAATACACAGCTCCTCGTGGGAACGATCCTTACTACCGCTATATTACTTGTTAGTATTAATGGGAAATATCTTAATTATTTTATGCGCAAATGACACGTATCACTTGCTAAGTATTTTAGTGAGGCAGGTTGCGTAACTCACTTAAATTGATAATTATACTGATTAATGTCGAGTCTTGTAAGTTCAATAGTCATGTATTAGCTTAGGAGTAACATGGCGTAATTTTAATGGCCAGATATCAGCTTAGAAGTGACAAGGCATAAATATGGAAGTGTTCAAATCCAAGATTGTGTCCCAGGGACCAGCCGTGACGCACTTAAGAATTCAGGCAAGGAGGCTTGATAGATATATATATAGGGCTAGCGCTGGCATTAGGCCAGCGCTGAGAAGGAGTGGAACTTCTCTAGGATGCTGTCTTTTTGAATCTAGTGTTGGCCTTGGTGCCATCGCAAGAAGTGTGGTCGGTCCCTTGATGACGCATCCCAGAGAGGCTAGCGCTGGCCTTTGTGCCAGCACAAGGAAGTCTGGCGCGTCCCTTAAAGACGCCGCCTAGTGAGGCTAGCGTTGTCCTTTGTCCCAGCACAAGGAAAGTGGTTTATCTCTTTGGACGTAGCCTAGCAAAGCTACCGCTGGCCTTTGTGCCAGCGCAAGGAAAGTGGCACGTTTCTTAGTGTTTTAGGGAAAAAACAAATGTACTACAAAATAGTACTTTCAAGTAGGTTCAATAGATCATGCTCGAACTGGACAAGCCTAAACCAAAAAATGGTCGTTCATATCCTCTTTCGATCACAAAGGTGGAGAAGATTATGTAGGTTTTAGGGGAGGAAAGCAAAGAAGATTGAGAAATCTCAGTGTAATGAGTAATTGTAGTGTGTAAAGAAGAATGGATTATCTCTGGGATAAATCGCTAATTCTATATATCTTAGTTGGTTTTCTCTTGTTCTTTTTGTCTTTTATAATTATAAGAAGACACACTGATTTCTCGTAAGGGGTGGAAGTTGTTGAAGAAGTGGAGGAGTAAGGATTGTGGAGATTGTAGGGGAGTCATGTCCGAAAAGTAAGGAAGACTTGTATGACCATTATTCTTCGTTCCTTCAACAGTCTTTTAACTGTCCCACTACTTGTTACCTTCTTGTTCGTAGATGTGTTGGCACAATGCAAGATTGTCGTAGACCGACAGACCAATACCCCAATGAGAATTCCCCCATGTGTTGTATTTGATATCTCATAGAATGACGTAGATTCGTGAACTACTACTGTTTTAATTAGGGCAAGTCAAGTCAAATGACTTGTTAAGTAAGTGAGGAAAGTTGCACAATTCACTAAATTGGTAATTAGACTGAACATTTTCGAGTCTGGTAAGTTTAGTGGTTATGCACTTAGGAATAACATGGCATAATTTTAATGGACAAATGTTAGCTTAGAAGTGATTTGGAAGAAATCTGGAAAATGTTCGAGACCAAAACTGTAAAGAGCTTCTTAAGCAAGAAGGCTTATTAGATAACCATATAAGATTAGTGTTGGCATTAGGAGTATTGAAAAGAATGGCGTATTTATAAGGGAAGCATCTAACAAGGATAGCACTAGCTTCTTAGCGCAAATGGTAATGTGCTAGATTTTTAGGGGTACAAGCTAATGTGTTAGCGTTTTGAAAGCAAGGCTAATGTGCTAGCTTCTAGCAAGGAAGCTATCTTTTAAACCGCAAAGGCTATGACGCTACTAAGGAAGCTAGCGTTTTTAGTGCAAAGGCTAGGACACTACTAAGCCTAAGACGCTGCGAAGCAAAGATGGCTAGCGCAAATAAGCTAGGGCTAGGAAGATATCGTCTAAGGCGCTGCTAAGCCTAGGGGGATAGCGTCGATGTGATAAGGCCAGGATGCTTGCTAGCTAAGGAGGATATCGTCCATTATGCTTATGCTGGTATGCTTCTTGTCCAAGGAGATTAGCGCCAATGCGTTAATGGCTAGGACGCTTCTTGGCCGAGGAAGCCAGTGTCCAGTACGATAAAGCTTTGATACTTTTCGGTCGAAGACACTAGAACATCTAGCGCTAGGGATATGACGCTTCTAAACCTAAGAGGCTAGCACCAATGCGCTAGGGGTTAAGATAAGCGCCAGTCAAGGAAACTATCTAGGTCAAGGAAGCTAATGTAGCTAGGAAGCTAACGCTTCCGGCGTACCTTGCCAAGGAAGCTAGCGCTTTGGCAATAAGGCTAAGACTCTTTCTAGACAAGGAGGCTAACGTCCATGCGTTAATTATTGGGATACTTATAGGCCGAGGAAGCCAGGGCTAGGGCGCTACCATCCAAGGAAGCTAGCGCTTCTTGCATTAAGGCTCGAACATTAGCGTCAATGTGTTGTTAATCCAGAAGGCTGGTGCTATCTTAGCGCTAATGCAAGAAAAAGCTAAGGTTATCCTAGCTTAAAGGCACAATGCGTCCTTGGAGGAATTTTTCTTTGTTTGTGGTGCATCCAAGAGGAATGGCGCATAATTGTGGATTGTCCTTGAGCAAAGTACTAAAATGGCATATTTTTTTAAATTTAGGACAACAATTTGTGATGTTTTCTTTGCGAATAAGGCGTTAAACTAAACTGTATTTCGGGGATTAAGCATTAGCTACTCCTAGATTTGATAGATACTATTGGAACATCGATACGCATTCGAAGCAAGTTCAAGGAATTCAATTGTGCAATTTATGCGACTTGAGACTAGTTCGATATGGCATAAATATTGTGAATATTAAAGAGATTACAGGATCAGTTTGGAATGCCTGTATTTGTTTGTAAAAACTATACTCTTAATTTTCTTGTGGAATATATAAGTAGAAATACAGTGTTTTATAATAAAGCTAGGAATATATGCATTTTTACGTGCATATCCTTTTATGTTCATGCTGCTAGGCAGGGGGAAATTTTATAATTCTAGCCCTTGTCAATAAATCATCATCTATATTTAGTCCCCTGCTTAATGAGGAACAATAATGTTGCACAGTAAGCACTAGATGGTGACAATATGCTTATAATAATTGTATATACATAATTAAAACTTTAAGAATAGAAGAAGATATACTTAGCTTCTACTTCCGGGTACTGGGATAAGTGTCTCTTAGCATGATTCTTGGATGGGATCAGTAGATGCCCGCGTTCTTGTCAGGAATGCTAGTTTTCTCCAGAAAAAAGATATTATTAGTGTCAAACGCCCTTGAGTCTTTAAACTCGGTTTCCTAATCCAATTAGGATTCTTCGTAACTCACTATATATATAAGCCAGTGTCATTTCCCCTTCTTATTCTCTTATTTCTTACCCAAGCAAAATAGGATTATTTTCTCCTCGAGTTCGTGTTAGGAAAGATTGCCACCAACAAGAAGCAGCTTCGCTTCCTCTTCGTTGCTTGAGGACGTAACCAGTAGGAAGCAGTTCCGCCTCCTATTTTACTCGAGAACGCCACCAGTAAGAAACAACTTTGCATCCTCTTCATTACCCGAGCACGAGACCAATGATGCATGTTGTAAGTGCAACAAATTAATCAAGATATTTCCCATTAATTAACCAGTAATATAACGGTAGTAAGGATCGTTCCCACAGAGAGGTGTGTAATTGAGATGTTATTAAGATTAGCAACTAAGAATAAAAATAAATAACTAAGGGGGGATTGGATTATGGATTAACTAAAAGACAATAAAAATAAGAAGAAAAGATGATTAGGGATTCATTCGTCGTTACCAAACGTTGATTGAATTAGTACTCATCTATCTTTCATAAAAATCAATTATCACCAAACGTAGAATATCATCTAGATCAGTGTTATCCCCAAAACTCTTTTTATCACTGGATGCGGAAGCTCTCGACTACCAGATTATATTCAATGATCCACCAAGTAGTAACTCACATAAGGTGTAACCCAGTCGAATGTTTTAGGCTTTGTGAATTTAGGTTGATCCCAGTAGTTAAACTCTTAGATCAAGGTCCACTTGCTGGTGTTGTTTTCACTCGTAATTGTTCCACAAAATCCCTCTGAAAGGTCTCGTGATTTCTACTTGTGTACGATTCGATGGACGATTACTTATCACATAACTCAATACTAGCATTAAACTGATCAATAGATTAATCCAATTGATCACTTGAACAATGTTGAAAATCAATTATAAACCCTAGATATAGTGAAAACAAACGATAATGATAAAAACTCCGAATAAATTTATATAACAAATAAAGTTTTACACCCGGTACATTAAAATCATCCATAATCACGTAAAAATTAGCTAAACATAATAAGTAAACTAAAAGAAAATATAAAAACTAGAAATCAAACCAAAAAGTAGCCAGTAACTATAATTCCAAAGACCCGGCTTACTTCTTATGGTGAGGTGATGGCTGTCGTGAAGTTGGAATATGGGCTGGAGAGTATGTGGGTTAGAGAGCAGCAAAGCTTCTCTCTGTTGGTGTAAACTGACGCAAGGGAAGGTAGAGATGTATCTTCCTTGGTTTCTTTAACGGACTTATATAGTTACTTCCCTGAAGTATTTAACACTGACTCAAATCCATCTTTCCTACTTTAAATCAAACTCTTAAACACGTCTTCAACTAGTTTCTTGGGAAAAAAACACGGCTAATCCATATCACTAATTTCGTGTCCTGACTGACTCCTCTCTATGTTATCTCGTCCCTAACTCCTCGGATTATTTTCTATCACAGGCTCTAGCTATACCAGAGCCTCAACTTCTCGTCCTTCAACAGCTTCTCCGTTGAACCAATTTTCAAAAAGGATGCCACCACCACCGAGAACTATCATTCAAGTTCAGCTCCATTAAAACCATTCTCATCAACCAGCAATCACAGGATCGAGCTCCATCTCTTAATCATCACAGCCATTAATAAAACTCGAATCACAGTCAATACTGCTCTATATGTGTCGTGGTCCTCTATCAAAAATTTTGAAAGCCATTCTTTATCAGTTTCTGCTTCAATCAAAATATTAGCGTCATTATAATCCTTGGCAAGCTTAATTGTGTCCTCCATAATATTAATCAATTTGGTTTCATTCTCGAATAAAGGTCGCTCATATTTCTCATCGTTGTCGGACCGAATATTAGGTTCATATGTAAGAGCATCCTCTAATGTGCACTCCTTAGAGATATAAAAATCCTTATACTCCTCATCATCAGAATCAGAATCCTCTTCCAAAAAGTCTAGTTCGTTAGTGCAATTTCTAGGATCAGCTGTATGAGTCTCTTCCGAAGAAATAATCGGGTCTACTATTTGCACATCAACTGGACTAAAGAAATTGTAATCTGGATATTCTTTATAACATTGATTAGCGTTTGAGTATATTACCCCGTTTAGAACAATGGTTCTTTTATACCAACGTTCCTCCTTTTGAATAGGCGAATGATCGTAATTATGATCCGTAGTTGGAATAACTTCATCATCGTTATACGGAATCTCGAAAGGTTGATCATCTTTTTCCATTTCCTCCCTAATTCGATTAATGTTTATTTTTAAGTTGTCCACGCTCTCTGGGACTTCTTGGAGTGATTCATCTATATTCTAAAAATATTGAACCATGTTCTTTTGACACTCTTCTACCATAATACATAAATTATCCTCAAAACTAAAGACTTTTTGATGTTGATGTTGAGGTTGGAGTGATTGGTCAACTTGAATGTAAAGTTCTTCCATCATGGTATACAGCTGTTCTTCAACACTAGAAGAAATAATATTAGAAGCATAACTATCCTCCCATCCTTGTGGTTTTTCACTTACATACCCGCTGTAAAGTTGTTGGCATGTATGAGATAAACCATAAGGTTCCGTAGGGTATTGATCATAGCCAAAAGATTGGTTTTGATTATACCCCTGGTATGGTTGGTAGTTCTTATAAGACTGAGGTTGAAAACCATATTGATTACCACTATTATATGATTGGTCTTGTGCACCGTACATGCTATTTTCGTAAGGAAACATGATGACTCACAAGAACAAGAAAAATCTAACTAAAACCTAAAAAAAAAACAAAAACAAAAAAAAAAGTGATACTTACAACCTGTTTTCATAATTTATCTTCCTCTTTTGACGAGAGTTAAACACCTTCAACGAGTTGTGAACACCACGAAAACCTACAAAAATATAAAACACACTAAAGAAAAACGTGAAAAATTCTGAACTACTAAACAAACTAAAATAAATAGCAAATCAATTAGCAACTGCGCCCCGGCACCGGCGCCAAAATTTAATGCGTGTCGTAAGTGCAACTTTTTAATCAAGATATTTCCCACTAATTAACTAGTAAGTGGTAGTAAAGATCGTTCCTACAGAGAGCTATGTAATTGAGATGTTAGCAACTAAAAATAAAAGTAACTAAATAAGGGGGAATTGGATTATGGATTACCTAAAAGACAATAAAAAAAGATGAAAAGATGATTAGGGATTCATTTGTCGTTACCAGACGTTGACTTAATTAGTATTCATCTATCTTTCGTCAGAATCAATTATCACCAACTAGAGTAACAACTAGATCAGTGTTATCCCCAAAACTCTTTTTATCACTGGATACGAAAGCTCTCGACTATATGATTCTATTCAACTGAGCCACCAAGTAGTAGCTCACTCAAGTTATAACCCAATCAAATGTTTTAGGCTTTGTGAATTTAAGTTAATCCCAGTAGTTAAACTATTAGCTCAAGGTTCACTTGCTAGTCTTGTCTTCACGCGCAATTGCTCCACAGAATCCCTCTGCAAGGTCTCGTAAATTCTACGTATGTACAATTCGATGGACGATTACTTATCTCATAACTTAATACTAGCATTAAACTGATCAATAGATTAATCCAATTGATCACATGAAAAATAAAGAAAATCAATTATAAACCCTAGATATAGTGAAAACAAACGATAATAATAAAAACTCTGAATAAATTTATATAAATAATAAATTTTTACACTTGGGACATTGAAATCATCCGTAATCACATAAAAATTAGCTAAACATAATAACTAAACTAAAAAGAAAATATAAAAACTAGAAATCAAATCAAAAAGTAGCCAGTGACTCCAATTCCAAATACCCAGGTTACTTCCTATAGTGAGGTGATGGCTTTCGTGAAGTTGGAATATAGGCCGGAGTGTATGTGGGTTGGAGGTGTAAACCGGCGCAAGGGAAGGTAGAGATGTATCTTCCTTGGTTTATTTAACGGACTGATATAGTTACTGTTTATGCCAAAATTCCTATTGACATCAACAACCAATGATTTGATGAAAAACAGTAAATACAAAGATTTTAACTAACATTTTGATACACAGAATCCTCTTTAAAATCAATTAATGAGAAAGATTTCAATTAACCATTTATTTACAAATCAAATATCTGATCAAATTACAGTCTCAAATTCATAATCTTTTTAAGTATAGAAGATGAATCATGATAATGCAACTTTTAAATAGTATCTTACACAATGAATACATACCTAATGATCTTTTTCCTTCTTCTCTGATTACTCTTCCTTAGCCTCTTCTTCTTTTAATTTTCCGACCCCTTCTCTGTTGAATGCTCTCTTCTATTTATAGATTATCTAATGGGTCCCTCTTGTCCGGATACCTTCTTTTGTTCTCCTTATTATCTTTGGATCGGGATGATTGTATGGTTGACAGGTCATGCTTTTTACTTTTTGGTCCGTTACCTTGTATGATTAGCACGTACTCTTCGTTCTTTGAAAATCATCTTTGTCCCGATCACATGTGTCAACCATGTGGTTAAAGTAAATAAAAGTAATTATTGCCTTACTTTCCCGTTCAATAAGCATTTAATGCTCTCTGTTTCTATCAGTGTGATACTACTTTCCCGATCTTATGTGTCAAACATGCAGGGATTACTCAGTCTTTCACATCTGTCCTTTTTCGATCCTTTTATACGGCTTTGATTGTGTGCTTCTCGTTCTTCTTAGTACCACTGACTCCTTCTTTAATCGTCTTACACGTGTCTTCCTCCTTTTATTTCCCAACAACTTGCCCCCTTCTTCTTCTTTTTTCAAAAACTTTTAACGGTCGATCTAAGGATTTGAAAAAAGTAGAAGAACAATTATTACCTTCCGTTTTACCATTACTTTTTTTCACACGTTAAGCGAACTTTTCGCAGGCAATAACTTCTTATTATCACATTTGTGTCAGTTACCTTTTTTCGAGGAAATCAAATCTTTGCCTTGATTAACACCTTTTTAAATTGTGACGGTTTCTATTCTTCTCTTTAAATACGATGAAGTCTTTTCCACTTCTGTCTTTACCTCTTAAAGTTGCTGCTCTTTACCTTCCTTGAAATTTTTAAATACTTTCGTTCTCCCAACTATTCAGGAGCTTTTAGCATCAATCACATTTATTTTACCTTTGATCAAGTAATTGTTTATCTTCTTTCTCCAGGTATGTTGAGGATTTTAACCTCCAGTATCTTACTTTAATATTCAACCATGATTAGCTTTTAACAGATATGATTGAACTGATAATTGTTTTTGATTTTTATGATTGTTTCTTTATGATCTATGATGATTCCTTCACACATTGATCCTTTGAAATTTTCTTTTCAGATAAATCGTTATGTCTTCCAGAAATCCCAATGTTGCTGGTGATCACCAAGAAACCGGAAGATCTTCAAGAGTTCCTTCTACTAGATATGCTGTGTCTCGGTCTGTTTGTAACCCAGTTCTTGATGCTTCTATAACCGCTAATCCTTCCCCCAGAAATAAGCGGGCTCATGCTACTTATAGTTATCGGTCGATGAATATTGAAGATTTTAAGAGAAGACATGCTCTTGAGGAATTTAAAGTCTCATTCTATGACAAAAATAATGACGTACTAACTTTAGGAGCGATTCAAAGCTTTAACTATTCTCCCCATAGTTTATTAATTTCTGCTGGTGCTTTAGAGGCTAGACTTCGCCTCCCATTATATGAAGAAGAAAATCCTTTCAAATTCGAAGTTCTTGCAACTCGTGGTGATTCTCCTCATGGACTGGCTCGATCTATTACTCAATACAATGGAAATTGGTGGCGTATCCTTGATGAGTGTAGCCTCCAAAGTGAAGGGCGAAGTAATCTTATTTGCTACGTTCCAGATTTTATAGAACGTGACAGTTATACCGTTGAAAATTTTCATACTACATACGGAGATTGTGTCAGTAACAGGAATTTTGTGAAGTGGAGCGTTAGCCCTGTTCGCAAGTGTCTTTCGGGATTTCCCTTATTACATGAGGTTGACGATCCAAAAATCAAGTTTATTCCACATACCAAAATTGATTTTCCCTCAAAAGAAAGAATTCGTCAAGATCATGACTATAAGTGGTATCGCACTCCAATTATAATTGAAGGTCCTTGGGTTTTTGGTAACATCTCCAAAGATGAAATTCTAAGACTTCGTAGACGTTTCCCAAGCTATTGTCCTTGGCGGTTAAATTTTGATGACTTCAAGTTTGATTATAAGGTTCGTATTATTCTTTATTTCAATATTGTCCCGAACTACCATTGAATTTTTTCTTACGGGATAAATGTTTGTGCTTCAGGTTGAACCTGATTCTGAACTTCAAACCGAAGTTCTTCCTCCTCGCCCAAGCCTTGGTATTCAGATAGTTGAAGGTAGGCACAGAGTTGAGGAAGAAGTTATTGAAGGTAAGGGGAAACGAAAATTGGTTTTCCCTGAGAAGAAGAAAAAGAAACCAAGAAGACCGTTGTACCCTTCTGAAGTAGAAGAAGGGGAGATTAGAGATTGCTTTGTTGAAGGGAATAGCAGTTCCGCTCTTATCGTAGCTGCGGGACAGGACGTTAAAGGTTCGGTCCGAGCAGAAGTTTCGGGACAACGCGTCATCATCAATGCGGTTCCTGTTAGCGTGGGGGAGCCAATTATTTCTTCGGACCAGCCTTCAATAGCTCAATCTATTTCTGAAGTTGTTCCTACTACTGCTGCTCCTACCGGCCTTTATGATTCCCTTTCTCCCTTCCTTATACCTTTGACATAGAGCCAATCGCTTCAAGTAGTGGTGCAATGACAGTTTTTACTGGATTACCTCAAGAAGAAGCAGATGATATTGATGTTGAAGAAGAAAATATTGAGGAAGTGAATGAAGCTGTTACTGTTGAAGAAAATACTGAAAAAGAAAATATTATTGTTGATGTTGTTGTAGAAGAAAATTGAAATGAAGTTTCTGAAGAAACGAATGTTGAAAACATAGCTCCTAGTACTTCAGTTTCAGATGTCCCTAATGTCCCGAGCCTCCTTGTGGATGAAAATTCTTCTGGAGTCATTCATGAATCAAATGCACCCATCGGGACATTGGTTCATTCTGCCACTAATGCTGATAGAGCCGATGTTGACATGCCTGACGCTGAACCTTCTACTCAAAGGTCCTTCTCTGAAGTGAATGAAGGAATCACTCTTGCTGGTGATGAAGACGAAGCTTTCCAGTGGTTTCTTTCTAAAGGATTTCTGAATACTTCCGCATGTCACGATCCATTAAAATCTGATAGTTCTTCAATGGCTAGGCTGCGGACTTCATTTGGTGCTGTTCCACTGGGGGATGCTCGGGACGCTTGGTTCGAAAGCGAGTGTTACGGTCAATCGTTCCCACTTAATCTTCCTTCTTCTTTAAATGAAGTTCTGACTATTGCAGAAGGTCCATCATATTCTTTTCCGCAGCAAGCTCTTGCTCAGCTTAAATATGGTAACGATTGCCTATTCGCTGCGTACAAGTTTTATAAAGCTCGGGCCATAATGATGGAGCTGATGTTCAAGAACGAAGCAGCGAGGGTGAAGCGCGGAAATGATGATTTGCAGCAAGAAATTGAAAATCTCAAGCAGCAAAACAACTATCTTCAACAACAACTTCAACAACAACAACAACAACAACAACAACAACTTCAAAATTTTGAGGATCAAAATCAAAGGATTCAAAGTCAGAATCAAGGTTCGTTCCTTGCCCCTTAGTTCTTACTTATTTTGGGTTCGTACCTCTATAGGTTCGTACCATTTTTTATTATTATTTTTTTTATTTTTTTTTATTTTTTTTTAATTTTTTTTTTATTTTTTTTTGAAGGTTTGAAATTCATTTATGGGATCAGTGGGAGACTTGGAATCCCTGTTTAGGTTCCAGCGTAGGATGACTCAGTTGAACAATCATGCAAGAGAAGTAAATATGGAAATGGAATTGGTTAAAGGGAAATTAGCACAGTTGTCCGATAGTATTGAGTTGAATACTTGGAGACGTAATAGAGCTGAATCAAAATATCAGGAAGCTCTGAAAACTTTAACTCCTAAAGAAGCAGAGTTTAAGTCTGTAGCTAGAGGTATATGCTTGAATTATGTGCTTGTTTTGTTGAGGGTATTATATGGTTTCTCTGATACTTATTCTGGTTTTCAGGGCTAGAAAAGAAGGTCAACGAAGCTAATGCACGAGCAATAATAGCAGGAGATGAACTCATTATCACAAATAACACAATAAAGTTGAAGACTTCAGAAAAGAACGTAGCTCTGAGTGTAATAAAGCTTCGGGATTTGCAATCTCATTTGAATGCTGAAACTTCGAAACGCGAAGCTTGTGAACAGGAAATTATAAAAGTGCAATCAAAATCTGAGGAGCTATTAAAGGAATTAAATTCCGAAAAAGATCAAGTAGAAAAATATCAGCAAAAAATCAAAGATCTTCAATCAGAAATTTATTACAGGCATGCTTATATAATATGGGTGAGACAAGATGCCAAGGCAAAAATTGCAATGTCATTTAATGCTTCCTTGGATCGTGCTCAAGCCGATCCTTCTATTTTGAATGGTCTCGCTACCGTCCCGGTAGTTCCTTCTCCACCGTCCCGACGCACCAATTCTGAAGCCTAGTTGTACTTGTTCTTTGCTCTAATGCTCATAGCTTCATCTTTTGATATTCTTTTCTTGTATCCTGATCCTTTTGTATTTTGAATTTTGACATACTGTAGTTGGAAACATCATTTTGTGATTTTCTTCTATTGTGCTTGGATATGCTTTTAATATTGTCCCTGCATAAGAGATGACATTTATGAAATCTTTAGGTTATCATATTGTTTCATGAGTACAATGGATCGAAGTATATATACTTCAAAACATGTAATTCGAGATCCCACACATACGAAACAAACCAGGGCCAGTGGTAAGATACAGGGTTGGTCCCGAACGTACTTTGAAAATGATAACCATAAATTAGGTATTCCTTCTTTATTAGAATCTCATAATCATTAAAATTCTATAAGGACATTTACCTCTTTGTTGATATTACGATTGTATCGCTAATCGTAAGCGCTTTCCAGAATATGATGTTCCTGGAGTAATTGGATCATAATTGTGTCGCCAATCGAAGCGTTTTCCAGAATATGGTGTTCCTGGATTTGAATTTTGATTATGTCGCCAATCATAGCGTTTTCCAGAATAAAGTGTTCCTGGAGTAATTGAATTTTGATTATGTCGCCAATCGTAGCGTTTTCCAGAATGAGGTGTTCCTGGAATTGACTGTTATTTTAAGTATAACTTTATAAAAAATGTTATCATCAGATAAAGTATTGAATAAAAATTTGTATACCTGTATTGGCCACCATAGCTTTATTGTTAATCATGGATAATAGAGTCTTAAATATTGTGTGTTCCATGGATGTTGTAGGATTTCTCCTTGCATATTCCGAAGATAGTATGATCCTTGTCCCGCTGATGCTTGTATTATGTACGGACCATCCCAAGTTGGTGCGAATTTCCCTGCAATTTTTTCCCGATGGTATTCTGTGATTTGTCGTAAAACATATTGTCCTTGGACAAAGTTTCGTGACTTGACCTTTTTGTGGTAATTCCGTGCCAACTTTCTTTGATAATTTTCCATTTTCTGGAGTGCCCCTTCTCTTTTTTCTTCTAAATCATCTAACTTTTGTAACATTAAATCTGAATTTAGATTTTTCTCCCATGCTTCTGTTCTAGTTGTAGGTAGAATGACTTCTATCGGTATAAATGCTTCTGTCCGGTAGGTAAGAAGGAATGGTGACTCTCCAATGTAATTTTTTCTTGTGGTACGATACGCCCATAATGTATTATGCAATTGTTCACACCATTGTTTGTAATGTCCATCCAATGTTTTCTTCAAATTTGCTGCAATTTTTTTATTTGTGGATTCAGCTTGTCCATTACTTTGGGGATAGTGTTTCTGAATGTTATATGCTTCAAATAGCATATCAATGTTCTTTCCTTGAAATTGTTGTCCATTATCAGAAACTAAGGCTGCTGGATCCCAAATCTGCAGATGATATTTTCAAATAAAAATGTGAACACATCGGAGTATCTGATCCGAGATAATGCTTTAGCTTCTACCCACTTGGTAAAATAATCGGTGGACACTATTAAATATTTTCTATTTTTGGTCCCTTCAACTAACGGACCAACAATATCTACCCCCCATTTCGCAAATGGCCATGGACTGAGTATAGAATTAAGCTCTGTGGCAGGTGCTTTGATTTTCTTTGCGAATCGTTGACATTCTTCACACCTTCGTACCATGTTTTCTGAGTCCTTAAGCATGGATATCCAATAATAACCTTGGGTTTTAGCTTTTAATGCGAGTGAACACCTTCCACTGTGGTTTCCCGCATCTCCATAATGTATTTCTTTGAGTATCCGTATTCCTTCCTTTTGTGATAAGCATCGGGATAATGGCCCGAGGAATGATTTACGATACAAAATTCCATCCCGAAGCTGGTAATTATCCGATTTTGAGTTGAATTTTTCTTGCTTCTTTAGAATTTGAAGGCAATATGTTATCTTGTAGATATTGATGAATCGGAATCCTCCAATCTGGTTCACTTGGTTGATCATCTACTTGTTGAGGCATAGATGAGGCATTTTGTATTGCGGGATCATTAATTTCTTCTATCACATCTCCTTCTATGTTATGAAGTGCTTTTATCTGGATAGATGGTTCATATATTCTTCCGACTTTTAGTGTTGTGATATTATGATCGTTTACCATGGAGGAAATGAATGCTAGTGCATCAGCATGTCGATTTTTCTCGGGACAGATGCCGAAAAAAAAGTTTGGGATTTGATTTGCTAAGATTTGAACAAGGTTTTTATATTGTACTAAATCTTCATCAAGTGTTTGATATTTTAATTCGACTTGTCGAATTACCAACTGTGAATCACTTGTGAGTCAAACATTGCTGATTCCTAGCTCGATGATGAGTTTTAGAGCATGAACCACAGCTTCATATTCTACTATGTTGTTTGTATGTTCTTCAAACTCAAGACGGAATGAATGTGTCATACGTCCTCCCGTTGGTGCAGTAATCACAATGCCAATTCCTGCTCCTTCCTTGTTTCGGGACCCATCAACAAAGACTTCCCATCTTTGAGAATTTGTTGAGTTCAGAATATCTTGTGGGTCCTCTTCCTCGCATCCTGGTAATCCTTTAACATAGATAAAAAATGAATTATTAATGTGATGAAAATTTTAGTGAAAAAGTTTTAAATAAGTTTATTTTTTTTTATTTTTTTTCACCTATCGGACCTTGAATTTCATATTCTTCTTCAATCGGGAAATCCGCAAGGAAGTCAGCTAAAACTTGAGATTTTTGTGCGGTTTGCAACTCATAAATGATGTTGAATTGTTCTAGCTGGGCGTTCAATTTTGCGATCCTTCCTACTTTTCCTGTATTCTTTAATACTGATTGTAATGGTGCCTTGCTCGGGACACGAACATAATGTGTGAGAAAATAAGTACGTAACTTCTGAGTGGCAAAGACCAATGATAAAATGAGTTGTTCGATTTTAGTGTAATTTCTTTCTACCGAATTAAGGGTTTTGCTGATATAATATATTGGTTTTTCTATTTTCTCATTAGTACATACCATCACTGCGCTGATTGCATCTTCCGTTGCCGCTATGTACAAAGTTAATATTTCTTCAGATTCCGGTTTCTGTAATGCTGGCAATGTAGCCAGATGTTTTTTTATGTTTTGGAAAGCTTGCTCACATCGATCGTTCCAATCAAATTTATTTTTCTTCTTGAGTATATCAAAAAAGGGTTTGCACCGTTCTGATGATCTGGCAATAAATCTGCTTAAAGCAGCCAAACATCCATTTAATTTATGTACACTTTTAATGATGTTGGGTGATGGCATGTCTGTTATTGCTTGAATCTTTGCTGGATCAACTTTAATTCCATTTTTTGTAACCAAGTAACCCAAAAAACGTCCCGAAGTAACACCAAAAGTACACTTCTCCGGATTAACTTTCATCTTTTATATTCGTAATGCACCAAAAATTTCAGTGAGGTCTTGTAGATGATTGATAGATAATTTGCTCTTTACCAACATATCATCCACATAAACTTCTAATATTTGTCTGATCCAAGTTTGAATATTGCATCAACCAGTCGTTGATATGTTGCTCCCGCGTTTCGTAATCCAAACGGCATCCTGGTATAGCAATACAACCCCCGTGGAGTGAAGAATGTTGTGTGTTCTTGATCATCTTCTGCAAGTGCAATCTGGTTGTATCCCGACTGACCATCCATAAAAGATAATGCCGCATGGCCTTCTACAGCATCTACCAACTGATAAATGTTGGGAAGTGGATAACTATCTTTCGGACATGCCTTATTTAAGTTGGTGAAGTCTATACAGATTCTTACTCCACCGTTCTTTTTTGGAAGGATCACCATATTAGAAATCCACGTTGGATATCGTACTTCACGAATGAATCCTGCATTTAAAAGCTTTGCTAATTCTTTTTCTACTGGATCGTGATACTCTGGTGCAACCTTTCGTATCTGTTGTCGAAATGGTATAGCATTGTGACGTATTTGTAATTCATGTTGTACAATATTTGGATCTATCCCGGGCATATCTTCCATCTTCCATGCAAATATATCTACAAAATCACGAAGTAGCTTGATTAAACTTTGCTCAATGTCTTCTTTCATCAATGTTCCAATTTGCACTTGTTTAGGCCATTCTGAAGTTCCAATATTTATAATTTTAGTTTCTTCTACAGAAGTGAAAATTGGTTTAGGATTCCCGATCGAAGTTGGAGTTCCCTTTAATTGCTATGAGGATCCTTCGAACTGCTGACTTGTTGATTTTTCTTGATTCTTACTGCTTTCTCCTAATTCATTTGTTGCTTTTTGTTCGATGTTTCTTTTCAAGTATTGATTTATCTCCTCTTCCTTTGCTTTGATTTTACGATCTTTCTTCCTTTCCCGTTGTTGTTGTTCCCGTTCTTCATGCATTCTTACCTCTGCTATTATACAAAACTTCGCATCATCTTGATCTCCCTTGATCTCCATTTCTCCTTGCGGTGTTGGAAACCGCAAATATTGATGATAAAATGAACTTACACCTTTCAGTTGGTGTACCCATCGTCTCCCGATTATTGCATTGTACGGGGATGGAGCATCTACTACGCTGAATCTTGTCAAGATGTTAATTGGTCCAGCAGATACTTGCAAATCAATATCTCCTTCAGGTCTTGAAGCCATTCCGTTGAACCCATAAAATACATATCGAGACGGGATTAACTAATCTTTTTTTAGTCCCATTTTGCAAAATCTGTCATGAAACAACACATTTAAAGAACTGCCCCCATCCAAAAGAATTTTTCTAACGTTCCATCCTGACATTAGCAATGTAAGAACCAAAGGATCATTGTGCATCTCAATTTCTTGATTTACTTCCTGTGCTGAGAAAGTTAAAGGGGATGCCATCCAGTCTTCCCAAGCTTCCGTTATCCTTCCTGATACTTTAAAAATTTCATGGTCTCGAATCCTCTTGCACAACTTTTTATTGATTGCTGCGTTCATATCTGTATCTCTTTCTTCTGAAAATGATAGCATATTAATGGTGTGTTCGTTATATGGGATATGCACTGCCTTGCCTTTGTCTGGTCTTGCTATTGGTTCGGGCCTTTGAATAAATTCTTTCAACTCTCCTGCATCAATCATTTTTTGTACCAGTATAATAAAATCCCTACAATTATCTGTTGTGTGCCCTTTATAACAGTGGTACTCACAATTATCTTTCGAACGTTGTGTGAACTCAGGATGATTGCCTTTTGATGGTGGCCACTGAAAATCTGGTTTATTTTTTATGATTTCGAATAATTCAGAATATGATATATTGAGTTTTGTGAACACTCTTTCTTGAAATCGCTGAACAAAATTTTTGTTATCCCCTTGTCGTGGGCGCTTTGATTCCCTTGGTTCAGATTTATGAGGGAATTTCTTTTTTAGTCGCGTTAGCGTAATCCAGCGGGTCGCACACCGTTGGTTTGTTCTGGTGATACTTCGATTGAATTTGTCCTTTTCATGTTTCTTTGATTTCGTGAATTACTTCTTGGACCTTGTTCTTGCACATCTTGCAGTCTTGCACATGTTTCTATTATTTCCCTAAGCTGTCCCTCGGTTTTGGGATTGTTACGATGATTTTCAATAAAAAGTTGACATCTCCGATCAGCGATTCCCCATTTATAATGATTGATTTCTGTACTTGAATCTATATCTCCAATTGCTTGACAAATTGTATGCCATCGGGCCGTATATGACCGAATCGTTTCTTCTGGCCATGATGTAAGGGAATATAATTTGTCCACTCCCGAATCAACGGGCTTTTTGTACATGTATGCTTCGAGAAATTTCCTCACTAATTGTGAATAACATTGAATGGAACTTTCTGGCAATCTGTCATACCATAATAATGATGAACCTTTCAAACTTGATGGGAAACATCGGCACATTATTGCTTCGTGTCCGTCCCATCGTGACATCACTCGATTATAATATTTTAAGTGTGAGGTCGGGTCCTTCGTTCCATCATAACATTCAAATATAGGGATATTTTATTCTCTTGGCAATGGAACACATGTCAACTGTTGAGCCAGCGGTGTCCGTTTGGCTTCTTTCAGCACCTCTTCTATTCTTCCCCCTTCTTTATTTTTTAATCCTTTTATCTCTTCTTTCATTTGCTCCATTGCTTCAATACATTTTTGCCATTGTGCACGTTGAATTTCTTGATTTTCCCGTTGCCTCCTAGCCCGTGATGATGATCCTACTAACACCATCCTCTGATCTTGATTTTCCTTTTCATTTCTGGGTGCACGCCTTCCAGAAATTTCTTATTGACTTCGTGACCTTGTTGCAGCTTGTCTTTCCTCACGTTGAATCGCATTTTTCAAAGCTTGATTTCTCTGGTTAATAATTCGATTCGATTATGACTGGCCCTTTGTTCTCTTCTTATTTCATTCATTTCTTTCATCATATTTTGAAGATGATTTACTTCATCTCGTGAATTCTCATGATGTGACGACTGATTTTGAATAATGGTATTTGGTGTTAATTCATGAATAGGTGTATGATTTCCTACATCACTCTGTTGTTGTTCTGGCTCACTCTCTCCTTCCCTTTGTCTGTAACTTTGTCTGTCGTTATTGTCTTGATTTCCAGAGCCTGCTTCTTGAGACATATTTCTTCTGGATTCTTTGTTTCTTGATTATTTCTTTTTTCCCTTGAATTCTAATGATCTTTTAAAAGTTAGCTATATAATTTCTTAACAGATTATTTAATAAAGAAAGTGACAGAGACTAGTTTTCTGACCTTCTAAAAATTTATCTATACTTTTAGTAAAATAATTTGTATCATCTACCATGAATCTTTTAAAATGAATATAATAGGAAATCAAACATTTAAACATATCCATTCAAACTTAAAACTTTTTCTTTTCAATGACATACAATTTCCATTTTGCATATCACATAAAGGTTATTATGCAAAAGAAATCACTTGTTAGCTAAAGTTAAATTAAGCCAAAATGTTGCATAGAACTATCAAATTCTTTATACTAAATTTCTTTACTTTTGAAATACATATATAACAGAAAAATCCATTTTTCATGAACAGGTAGGATAAATCCTTTAACCCATTCCCTGTTTCTAGCACCAAATTGTTTATGCCAAAATTCCCATTGACATCAACAACCAATGATTTGATGAAAAACAGTAAATAGAAAGATTTTAACTAACATTTTGATACACATAATCCTCTTTAAATCAATTAATGAGAAAGATTTCAATTAACCATTTATTTACAAATCAAATATCTGATCAAATTACAGTCTCAAATTCATAATCTTTTTAAGTATAGAAGATGAATCATGATAGTGAAACTTTTAAATAGTATCTTACACAATGAATACATACCTAATGATCTTTTTCCTTCTTCTCTGATTACTCTTCCTTAGCCTCTTCTTCTTTTAATTTTCCGACCCCTTCTCTGTTGAATGCTCTCTTCTATTTATAGATTATCTAATGGG